>JAAMXY010002170.1:6035-35687 GCA_019677205.1 Pinguiococcus pyrenoidosus
CCCCCCTGTGGCGTAGTGTGGCCTCCGCCGCGGCAACCCCACTTTGATGACAGATTCCAAAAAGGCCCTGTGACAGCATCCAAAATTGGAGTTCTCGAGTTCTCATACCTTCTTATTTCCATCATTTCCATCCTGATCGCAGTCTTATTATCATCCACCCTCTCAGCCGTTGATTCCCAGATCATGCGGGCGCACAGCCACGTCGGACCCGCCGCGCCGCGCCTGTAGCCGTAGGACGCGACGCACGATGGCCGACGAGGGACCCAAAGACTTCGGAGAGGTGCGTAGACGGCGCTGGAGCGAGTAGCGGCGGGAGCGCGGCACCTCAACCCGGCCTTATCGCGCCGTTGTACAGCTGCCGCCGATTCCAGGCATCGACTTCAGCTTGGGAAATACGCTGGGCGCCGGCGCTTCTCGCCGCCGCGAGACGGAGTACTTGGACTACGACATCAAGGTGAGGCCTTGGGGGGCCTTCGAAGGAAAGCGTTCGAAAAATGCTCACGTGGCCCTCTCTATAGACCAGAGGAGCTCTGGAGAATGTCTTCTCCTACTGCGGGACTGCGTATCTGCTGGGCGTTTTGGGTGCGTTGCTGGTTTTGGACAAGCGACGAGTAGCGAGAGCATAGATATACGCAGATTGCGGCGTTTGAAGTGGAGAGATTTATTGGAAAATGCCGACGTGAGCCGGTGGAGAGCACCAGCAGGGGGTGTTCATGGGCTGATGAATGCGGACTTCGACGCCGGGACTTCACAGGCGGGGGCGCGGTGGGCTTTGTGGAAGGCGTGCGCAACAGCCCGAGCTCCCGATTCCGCATCCTGATGAATAGCATCCTCAACAACTGCGGCAAGCGTGGCTCCCGAGCCGGAAACGCCTTCGGCTGCGTGGCGCTCTTCTACTCCAGCTTCTTGTCGCTCTATGATGGATACAACGTAGACGTGGCTCTGGTAAGTTGGCAACGTCAGTCTCGAGGGGGAGGTAGAAGCTAGATGGCTGATGCCACGGCTGCAGGGCGCGCCGGAGTGGGTGAACCCGGTCCTCGCGGGCATGAGCACGGGCTTGATCTACAAGAGCACCGCGGGGCCCCGAGCGGCGATTTTGGCGTCGGCACTCGGCGGGGGCTTCATCGGGCTCAGCACCGCGGCGGAGGAGATGTCTAGCAGTGTCCTCGGCTACCGCGTCGGCCGATTATTTGGATAGACAACAGAAAGCTGCATGCAGACGCGAACGACTTCCTCCGACACGACAGAGAATCCCCATTTGCTCTTCCTCCCCTCAAGCCCTTCGTCACCTGGCGCCACGCCCTGCCCACCAACTGGCAGGGTGGCACAGCCTTTGCGCCCAGTGCCGCCTAGCTGCGTCTGCTGCCTTGCGCCGCTGCACCAGAAGTCCATCTCCGCCTCGAAGAACGCGGCACGTCAGACCAGCGTCTCTGTCCCACGCCGTCTGTCCTGCTGCGTAGGTGGTCAAGACGCCACCGCCAGTTGGGAGATTGGCGACGAGGTCGGCCCTCGCGCAAGGCTGCCGAGCGCTCTCGAATCCCGCTTCACCCATGATCCTGAAAGCCTGGGCCCTCATGGCTTCCTGCTTGCTCCTCCGCCCTGCGGTGGCCTTCCGGGCGCTAGCGCCGCCCCCTCTTCGGTGCGTAGGACGGCCAGCTGCTGCCCGCGGCGGCGGATTTCTCGTGGTTGGGGTCGCAGCAGAGTGGGGAAGTCGAGGGAGAAGAAGAAACCCCGCGGAGGGCAGGAGCAGCAGCTTGGAAAGCGCGTGGGAAGGAAGTTGAACCATTGCGGCGGAAGGAAAGGGAACAGAGAATCTGGGGAGAGAGTCGTCGTGGCGCGCGGTATCGTGAGCGTTGCCGCTGCTGCGAATGTGGCCATGGCCTCCGGGGCAAGAGAGAAGTGGCTGGAGGCGCCCTCGGCAACGCTAATGCATGTGGCGTTCTAGGTACCAGGCTCGGCGTCAGCAGCGGAGGGTTGTCATGGCAGCTGCGGCGGACGAGACGTGGCCGGTCACGCGGGTGCGGCAGCAATTCGTGGAGTACTTCAAGGAAAAGCATGAGCACAAGTTCGTGGAGTCTTCGCCCGTGGTGCCCTACGAGGACCCCACGCTGCTGTTTGCCAATGCCGGAATGAACCAATTCAAGCCCATCTTCGTGGGCAAGGTGGACCCGTCCTCTCCGCTGGCCAAGCTTGAGCGCGCCGTGAATAGCCAGAAGTGCATCCGGGCCGGAGGCAAGCATAACGACCTCGATGACGTCGGTCTGGACACGTACCACCACACGTTCTTCGAGATGCTGGGCACCTGGTCCTTCGGGGACTACTTCAAGGCCGAGGCCATCAACTGGGCGTGGGAACTGCTCGTCAAGGTCTACGGCTTGAACCCGGATCAGCTCTACGCGACCTACTTTGGCGGCGACGAGGCCCTCGGCGTGGAGGCCGACCTGGAGGCGCGCGACCTTTGGCTGCAGTACCTTCCCGAGAGCCGCGTCCTGCCGTTCGACTCGAAGGACAACTTCTGGGAGATGGGTGACACCGGCCCCTGCGGTCCCTGCAGCGAGATCCACTTCGACAGGATCGGGGGCCGTGATGCCGCGCCTCTGGTGAATGCGGATGACCCCAACGTGGTGGAGATCTGGAACCTCGTGTTCATGCAGTACAACCGAGAAGATGCCTCGACGCTCAAGAGCCTGCCCAACAAGCACATCGACACTGGCATGGGTTTGGAGCGCCTTGTGAGCGTGCTGCAGAACAAGATGTCCAACTACGACACCGACTGCTTCATGCCAATTTTGGAGGCGATCAAGGAGCACACGAATGCGCCTCGCGCCTACGAAGGGCGCCTAGGTGCGGACGATCCGGACAACATAGACATGGCGTACCGGGTGATCGCAGACCATGCAAGGACGCTTGCGTACGCCATTGCCGATGGAGCGCAGCCGTCGAACGAAGGGCGAGGCTATGTCCTTCGCCGTATCCTCAGACGAGCGCTCAGGTACGGCCGTCAGTTCCTGGACGCGCCGGACAACTTCTTCTCCAAGGTCGTCACCGGTGTTGTGGTGGACATGGGCAAGGATTTCTTCCCGGAACTCGAGCAGAAGCGTGAGCAAATCCTTGAGATTGTCCTGGAGGAGGAGCAGGCCTTCGCAAAGCTCCTCGTGCGGGGGCTCAAGTTCTTCGACGAAGTGAAGGAGAAGGTCGAGAAGGAGAACCGGAAGGCTGTCTCCGGCGACGAAGCGTTTTTCCTCTACGATACGTTGGGCTTCCCGGTCGACCTGACCCTAATCATGGCCCAGGAAGCGGGCCTTGGACTGGACATGGCGGGCTTCGAGGCCTGCATGGAGCAGCAGAAGGAACGATCCCGAGCGGCGTTGAAGAAGGCCCGCAGCGGATCGCTTGGGGATGGCGTCGAGCTCACCACGGACCAAGTTGCTCTCCTGATCGCTGACAGCGCATCCTCTGCTACGGACGACTCGATGAAGTATGAGTGGGACATCACGCCCGAGTCCACCGTCACCGCCGTGTTCATGGCTAGCAGTGGAGACGAGGAGCTCGAGGCGGCCGTGCGCTTGAGCGATGGCGACGTTGTTGGTGTCGTTCTCAGTGAGACGCCGTTCTACGCCGAAGCGGGAGGTCAAGTCAGCGACCTCGGCACGCTACTCCTGCCTGGTGGTGTGGAGATCGACGTGCAAGACGTGCAGAACTACGGCGGGTTCATTCTGCATGTCGGCGTAGTCAGCGGCGAGGGAGAGCTTCGCCGAGGACAGACCGTGAAATCGGAAGTCGACTACGCCAACCGTCGCCGGATTGCCCCCAACCACACCATGACGCATGTCCTCAACCTGGCTCTTCGGAATGAGCTTGGCGACAACGTCGACCAGAAGGGTTCCCTGTGCGACTCCGACAAGCTGCGCTTCGACTTTTCGCACGGCAAGGCCATGACCGCCAAGCAACTGGCAAGCGTCGAGAAGCAGGTGCAAGACGTCATTGAGAAGGCGCTCAAGGTTGAGACCAAGGTTCTGCCGCTGGCAGTCGCCAGCGAGATTCCTGGCCTTCGCGCTGTGTTCGGAGAGACGTACCCCGACCCCGTGCGAGTTGTCAGCGTTGGAGGAGACCTGGATGCGCTTTCGAGCGGTGCCGGAGGCGTCTCGAACGAGGATCACATGGACGTGAGCACCGAGTTTTGTGGAGGCACGCACTTGAGCAACAGCAAGGAGGCAGAGGCCTTCGTCATTGCCGAGGAGACCGCGGTGGCCAAAGGCATTCGCCGCATTGTTGCCCTGACCGGCGAACCCGCGAAGGCCGCTCAGCTCCGCGGAGAGAGCCTTCGGGAAGACGTCAAGAAGCTTGAGCAGCTGGACCCTCTGGATCCGAACCTGGACGCGTCCTGCGTGGAGCTGCGCCAGACGGTCGACGGAGCGACCATGTCCACGGTCGTGAAGGCGGACCTGCGATCCTTCTTGGAGGCACAGGCCAAGAGGGCCGTCAGTGCCAAGAAGAAGGCGCTCCAGCAACGGGTTGACAAGGCGATAAGTGACCTGAAGGCGACGTTGGCAGAGCTGCCGGACCACGCCAAATACGCGGTGGTGGAGGTTGACATCGGCGGCAACGGCAAGGCGCTCCAGCCTCTCTTCAAGGCCGTCCAGGCAGACTACCCCGACATCCGCCTCTTCGGCTACTCGAAGGTCGATGACGACGACAAAGCTCTGTTTTTCGCGCTGTGCCCCAAGGATAGTTCGCTGAAGGCCAATGAGTGGATCACGCAGACACTGCAAGAGATTGGCGGGAAGGGCGGTGGAACGCCGCTAAACGCGCAAGGGAACGGCAGTGCAGCGGAGCTTAGTGCAGCGGTGGCCAAAGCGGAGGCATTCGCCAAGGCAGAGATGGAAGGCGTCCCGAAGTGAAGATGTTTGCCTTCCTAAGACCAGTCGTCATCCTCGTGTGCTCGTGTAGCATTCATCCTCCACCCGCGGTACTTCCCCCCAACAAGACAAGAAGAAGGAGATGAAACTCGCGAGGCGTCGATGATACAAGAATTGAAAGACGATAAAGGGTAGTTGTGTTGCGGAACGCAATGTACACCGCATCTGACTCGTCTGACGGACAAGCAACATCGCAGCGAAGAGCGTGAACCCTTCTCTCCTCGAGATCTCCAATCCCAGCAGCCAAAGCGTTTTCGGTCGCCTAGTTCTCCAAGCGATTCGTCGAAATTCAACTCCTTCTCCCTCGGGGTCCAAAACATCTCGATTAATCCACTCTACCTCTCCGGACATGTCAAATGCATCGCACTCGCACCAGTAAGTGCTTCCTTCCACAACTCACCAAATTGCTTGCTTTGTTCTCTCCTTGGTAAGCATACAATTCCGCCGTCTCCGCCTGTGCTACAACGAAAGCGCACCGCCGAAGAAGCTTACGGGAGCACGCTCCTACCAACGTTGGCACAAGACGCGAGGTACGGCTTTTCAAGGACACCTTCGCGAGGTTCCGTGCCACCCCCCAAAACTACTCCTCGGATTGGCCGGGAATGGCGTCCTTGCCCTCGTCTACCGTGGAGGAGCGCGCGTAGCCGGCCTTCTCCAACGGCACCGCCGCCGCCGGGCGCCACGTGTCCGGGATGGGCAGGCCGATGTCCTCGGCGATGCCGAGCAGCACGCCGTAGATGGAGTCCCAAGCCTCGTAGATGGGCAGCACGATGATGATGAGGGTGGATGCGAAGCCCCAAGCGATGGCCACGAAGACCCAGAACGCGAAGTAGTCCTTGGTGAAGACGCCCGCGGGCAGCGAAAGGATCGGCCAGATGATGATGAGCACGAGCGTGAGGCCGACGCCCCACTTCATCACGAACTTGCGCGCGTCCTCCAGCGCCGCGGGGTCGAAGTCCTCAGGGTCCAGGCCGCGCTTATCCTCCTCCACGAGGCGGAGGCCGTCGTTGAGCTTGCTGAAGTCATAGTCGGCCGGGTACAGATACTGGAACACCTGCTCGATCACGAAGGACACGCCAAGCGCCAGGAGGTTTCCTACAAGGAAGGCGTTGCCAAGCGACAGCGTCTCGACGTTCACGACGCCGTCGTTCTCGTTGCTGGCCGTGGCGATCCAACCGATGAAGGCCACCACCATGCCGCCCCAGGCGGCGCAGATGGCGCCGGTGGCGTTGGTGTTCTTGTTGGTCATGAGCTGCCACAGCGGCCACACGGCCGAGCCGATCAGGATGCCCATGAACTGGTACACCCAGCCGAGGTTGAGGCCCATCTCGAACAGCGCGATGGCCAGGACGCCCATGAAGAGGCCGAAGCCGAGGATGACGTAGCGCGAGACGCGGAGGATGTCCGAGCCGGTGGCGTCCTTGTTGATGTACTCGCGGTAGATGTCGTAGGCCACGAGGCTGCTCACGGCGATGGACTCCGCGCTGCCCGTGGACACGATGGCCATGAACAGCATGATGGCGATCATGGTGGCGCCGGCCTCGCCGAACATGTGCGTCGCGACCGCCGGGGGCACCAGCCCACTGCCGGCCTCCTCGGCCGTGATGGGAAGCTGGAGCGCCAGCGCGGCGAGACCCATGGAGGTGGCGAGTGTGAAGGGGATGGTGAACCAGCACAGGCCGCCGAGGAGGTAGCCCTTGTGGGCGGCCGCCGGCTTGGCCGCGATGGCCGACTGCCAGTAGCTCTGGTCCACGAAGACGGTGCCGAAGTTGCCGATGATGTTGATGATGCCGAAGCGGAAGCCGCCCATGGATAGCATGGTGAGGTACGAGCCGTCCTCGTTGCCCTCCACCGGCCCGCAGGCCCAGCCGTCCGCGTTTTCGCCGTCCGAGTCGAGGAAGAAGGACGTGTCCGTGGTGCCGTCCTCGGAGAAGATGGCCTCACACTCCTCGTCGGAGTAGCTGGTGGTCTGCTCCAGCCAGTCGTAGATGATGTCGCTGCTGAACTCCTTGACGTACACGCTGAACACGAACACCACGAGGATGACGAAGATGATGGCGGTGTGGATGTACGACGCCATGAAGGTGGCCTTGAGGCCGCCGGCCATGGTGTACGCGATGACGCCCCAGGGGATGAGGAAGGACGCCAGGTAGATGTCCATGCCCGTGAGCGCGTTGACCGTGGCCGCGCCGCCCAGCAGCAGCATGGACGTGACCACGATGTTGGCGAAGAAGCAGAAGATCAGGAAGGTCACGTGCGCCGCGGTGCCCCAGCGCACCTTGACCATCTCGCACACCGTGTGGCACTTGGACGCCTTGCGCTTGAGCTCGATGGCCAGGATGCCGAACAGCAGCACCTGGATGGTGGCGCCGGACGCGTACCAGAACGGGCCGGACACGCCGAACTGGAACGCCACGTTGGACGACTGGAGCAGCGTCGCCGCCCACGTCCACTGCGACACGATGACGGACGCCGTGAGGCCGATGGGCACTTCTCGCCCGGCGGTGTTGAACTGCTCGGACGTGATGAGCGTCTTGTTGTAGCGCTGGTCCAGGTACACCAGCGCGTACGTGAACACGGAGAAGAACGCGCCGAAGCCCAGCACGATGGCGTAGCCGACGCCGAGGTCCAGAGGGGACTCATCCTCGAAGAACGACTCCTGGCCGCGGTACTCCGCGAGCGGCGGATCGGTCTCGCCGTACACGATTTGCACGCCCGACATGATGGCACTTGCAAGACCAGCGGCGGCGGAAGTCGAGAGACTGCGGTGCGCGGGCGGGAGTTCTGCTGCGGTGGAGCGCTGCTGCGCGAGAGAATTTGGATCTCCCTTCGCACCGGGGAGTGCAAAATGAAAATTCATGGCTGCTTCAAGCGGCGAGCGGGATGCATAGCACAGCGGTTCTGGGGCCGAGTATCTTTGGAAGAACTTGCGGTCTTCCGGGAGCGAAGCTGTAGAGCGGCTGCGGGAGGAGCTCCCGGGATCCGTTGCTCTCGGGAAGGTTGGCAGGGCTTACATAGGGACAGGAAGGGGAGCTGGGCGACATGCGTAGAGGGACGTAGTACTCGCGTACGTATTTTCATGCACACGTTGGCTAGCAATTTCAGTGTATAACCGGAGAACGGACCTATCGCGATCAATGAATGGCGCCAGTCTCGGTCTCAGGTCCTGTGACTGGCCCAAAAATACACCGTCGCGTATTTGAGTTCGACCGCTCCCGAAGTACAGCAGGACAGGCCATTTGCACGCCGCCACTTTAAGTTGTGTGCGGATGTCACGGTGCGCGACAAGGTCATTGGCTGCTTGCCCATTCAGTGCAGCGGTGGGGTGGATCATGGATCAACTGCTGCTATTTTGGTTCTGGTTTGCGGGAAGACGGATGGATGAAATGATGGCGTGGGTTGATGATTTGGAGATTTGAGTTGATTTGATGATTTGATCGACGATGGTTGGTTTTCCACGAGTCCTGTGGTTCTGCACGTTCCAGCCATTGCGACAGAGACGGCATCAAAACCACTAACAGTTTGGGGACTGTCAGGATATGACGTCAGGATGTTCAACCTCGAGGTCGGTGTTCAGTTCTGCGTTCTGCAATTTCGAAATTATCATTTATTTTTGAAAGCCAATAGAAGAAGGGGGGTTGCACATAGTAGGCTGCGTCAGACGTCAGGAGGCGCGCCCAGCTCCAATCTTTGCCATGACGGTTTCTTTGGAATATGTGATAGCACATAAGATATCTGAAAATTGCCTTCTTTCAAAAACTAGTTTTCCCATTTGGTTTGAAATGCTTGGCTCAGAATGCCTGGCCAGGATTTCCCGCCTTCGAAGAGTCTCGCGGAGGCTGAGGTATCCGATCCTGGAGCGGGATTTTGTCCATACAACGCGCAGACTTCCGATGAGATCCGTAAGTTTGCTCAGTCTGGCGCTCGCGGCCACCAGCGCCGGCGCGTTCTCTCTGGTGGGGCGGCCGAATCGCTTCACACGGCGCATCGCGGTCCGCAATCAGGGAGCGGCCACTTCGGAGAGCGCCGACTACCTTAGCGAGTCGTCGCTGGATCTGACCGGAGGCTCCATCCTGGTTTCTGGGTTTTTGGACGATGCGGAGCGGGACGACCAGTTCATCTTCGATATTCTCCACGCGCCGCGCTCCTGGAATCAAATCATCGCCTTGAATGCGGACAACGCGTCCGCCAAGAAGCGCCTGATCTCGCGGTCTGCGCGCTACACCGGGCTGCTGGATGTGCTGAAGTTTCAGGAGGGAGACCGCACGGACGTGGCGGCGATGAAGGGCGTCCTGGACGGAAAGGACGCGTGGATTAACTTCAATGCAGATGTTGGCAGCCTCGCCGCCATGGCTGATGTGGCCATCGCAGCAGGCCTCAAGTACGTGGTCACGTCGGTGACGCTGGCGGACGACGCTCCCGTGCCGGACTTTGCCCCCGTGGCGACCAAGCTGGACGCGGCGGGCGTGGCGTACGCGTTCGTGGCCTCCGGTGCGGTGGTCGACGAGGAGGAGGAGCTGGGACTGGTGCGCATCGAGAACTGCACGGCGGGGCAGACGCTGCCGGAAGGAGGCAAGATTGGCCGCGCAGACCTCGTCCGCGTCGTGGGGGTGCTTGCTGGCGAGCCCAGCCTCTCCGGAGCAGTGGTGAACGCCTACGCGCCGCTCAAGGGGGACAACACCACCGCGGCCTACCTCCGCGGCCTCCGCGAGAAGGGCGTGACCCGCGCTGAGGAGCTCAGCGCGATGATGGCCGGAGGCCTCAAGGCGTTCGAGGACGCGGAAGCGGAGCGCATCGCCGAGGAAATCCGCAACGCCTCCATGAAGGCCGCCGAGGTCGTGGTGCCCATCACCGACGAGTCCCGCGCGGAGGAGCGCATCCGCCTGCGCCTCGAAAACCTGCGCCAGGAGCAGCTGGAGTTCCAAGAGGAGGTACGCAAGTAGTTTCTTGCTGGGCGCGATCGGTCCCGAGCTTGGGACGGACCTGGAGGGCCTCGTCCTCATCGGACCGCGGCTTCGTGCTTCAGGTGGAGCGCCGCGCGAACAAGAAGCTTGACCTGGAGTGGGGAAACGTCAAGTGGAAGATTAGCATGGACGAGCGGGACTACAGGCAGCTCAACTGGGGCCGGGCCTGCGTCATGGCCATGAAGGAGATGTACGCGACGCTGCGCTGGCAGGGAACCCTGGAGGAGGCCCTCGACACCCCGAACGTGCTGGAGCTCATCGGCGAGATCCCACCGGCGGTTGAGACCTACCCGGACCCGGATCCCCAGGTACGTCCTGTTGCGCAGCGCGCGTGGAGGGAAAGACCTCCAAAGGATATCCCACGTCATGGCCGTGGTTGCCGTGGTTGAGGATACTGATGGCTTGCCTTGCAGGACGACACGGAGGCGGAGGAAGAGGCGGTGGGGAAGACGGCGTAAAGGTTTGCTTTCATGCCTTCCGTAAAGTTCGTAGGGGGCACAAACCTGTAAATCTTGTTGCAGCCGTCGTGCCAAGCTCGGTTCCAATCCCGTCTGTGGAGGCAAGGCGATCGTTCCCGCTGAGGATGGAGACCAGGCAGCCGAGTTTGCAGCCGCGCAGCCTTCTGGTGCCCCACACGCAGTACCATAGCATAGTGTACTAGTCGGCCAAGTACCGCGATTTGCTATCTTAGCCCCGGTCTCACTCACATCCCACCGGTCTCATCCCGGGTACCTCCTTCAGCCCCTCCCGGAGCTGAGGTCCGCAGCCTCCAGAACCATTCGAAGATCCGCGCCTCTCTTCGCGCGTTTGCGTTTCGCGCCTCCGGGCGTCCAAAGCCCCAGAGCGTCTTCTCGCTCCGACTTCGCCTCGCATCCACTATGATTCCGCGAGGCAGAGTCGTAGCGAAGCGCTGCGCAGCAGTCGCGGCACGGCGGCTGAGTACGCCGCCCACGCCCAAAAGCTCTTCGGGAGGCGCCGCCAGCGTCGTGGCGTTCGGCACTGTGCTGCTCGCCGGAGGCTCTGTGCGTGCTCACCTGCACACTCTTCATCTTGAGGAAGCTTGCTTAACGTGCGTCTGTGGCGCAGGTGGTCGGATATCTGTACCAGCCGGCGTTCCAGAAGGCAGTGGACCAGACTTTCCCGGGACTCGGCGCGCTCATCTCGTCGGTATGGGCCGCTCGGATGCGAAGCGTCTCGCGCTGGAATGGACTCCAACCATCTCTCTCTTAGGCTGCGGGGCGCAAGAAGCCAGAAGCAGTGGAAAAAATTGTGCTGGAGACGACGTAAGCGCCACCGAAGCCAGGCCACAAACAGTCCGACAGGGCAAAGCCTCACCGATAACGTCTCCAAGGCTGCCGGAAGAGCCACTGTCGTCCGTTGAGGAGCCTGAACCCGTCCTGCAGGAGCAGGCGGAGGAGAAACCAGCGGATGGCGCTTCGGAAGAGCCCGAACTGGACGCTGCCGTGGAGCCGGAAGCGGGCGCCGAAGCGCCGCAGGGAGAAGAGCAACAGCTTCCCGAATCAGCAGACGAGGGAGAGACGTCGCCTGCCGCTGAGGAGGCTGAGGCTGAGGCTGAGGCTGAGGCTGAGGCTGAGGCTGCTCCCGAAGAGGTAGCAGTTGTGGCAGCCGAGGAGAAGCCGGTCGAGGAGGCCAAGGTGGAGACCCCTCCCGCCCAACCCTTGCACGCGCCTTCCATGGAGGAGCTGCGGAAGCAATCCACCAGTCAGGCCGTCGTGGCAGCCATGGAGCAGGTGGAAATACAAAACAAGAGAATGACAATGCTTTTGGCGGGGTCTGAAGGATCTGAATCCTGCCTCTCCAGGCGGAAACTCGCGCTCGGGAGCTGCGCCTGAGGGAGCTGGAGTTCACCACGGAAGAGGTTACCGCCCTGAATGTGGCGCTGCGCCGAGAGCTGGAGGCCACCTTCCTCGCCGATGCGCACACCGTTGGCATTGAGGAGCTCCGCAATCGAGTGGCCAGCCTCGTTACCATCCTTCAGGAACGAACGCGCTACGAGGCGCTTCGCATCTCTGAAGCGTTGCGAAGAGCGGAGGAGGAGGTACGCATGCGCAACGCGGGCCGCGTCCTGTTCTGGTAGGTCGTGATTGCGTCGGCTGACGCAATTTATGCCTTCCCTCTTTCACAGTCTGCCCGCAAGTACAACGCTTTGCTTGAAGACCAGCGCAAGAACCTCACCATGGAGCTCAACGAGCATCGGCAAGCGATGCAACTTGCGGATGTGCGGGCGAGGTAGGGAACATCGCGTGCGGTTGCGTTGCACGGCACTCGGCCGGCCTAAGTGGAGCCTCATCTCCTGTGCAGGGAGGAGGCCTTGGCGTTGATGAAATCACAGATGGAAGAGAAGTATCAAGCAGAGCTTCGCTTGCGCACGGGAGACATGGAACGGCTGCTGCAACAGCAAATCCGGCGGCAGGAGCTCGAGTTCAATGGTGCGACGCATAAGGAAGCCTCCAGATGTTCGCCCCTGTCCCAAGAGCGCTAAGCCACTCTTGCCGCTGTCGTAGCTGCGGTGCTTGACAAGGTCAAGGAGCTGACGGACAGCCGCTCGGAAGCGTACAAGCAGATGGCCGCTGAGGTCGGCCTCCTCCGATCCAGTGTGGCAGAAACCAAAGCCCTGGACGCCAAATCGCTTGAGGTATCACAACTCCTGCTCATCTGAAGGATCCGTGTATGCTGAGCACGGCCTGACTGCTTCTTGCGGATGGTTTAAAAGGTTCACAAGATCACGGCAGCTGCCTTATCCTTGGCGCAAAAGTTCGAGACCAACGAGCCGTTCCTGCAAGAGGTGCCTTACGTCAAAGGGAGGAAAAAACACAGCTACCCATCCCCGAGACATCTAACGGGTTCTCTGCTCCTTACGTACCCAGGCAAACACCCTCGCAAGACTTAGCTCGAGCGCTGGGCCGGAGATTTCCAGCCTGATTGAAGAGCTTCCTCAAGATGCGATGAAGAAGGGAATCCCGACGCTACCTCAACTCCAGGTGAGCCGTCAACGCGCCTTAACGCAGTCCCTTTGCTTCTTTTGCTGATCTCTGCCTCACCGAATGCAGTACCGCTTCGACCGCGTCAAGCGGGCTGCGAGACATGAAAGCAACGTTCCTCCCGAGATGCCAGGCTTTGGAGGTAGAAGGCAGACCTTGCAGAAAGCTGCTTTGGCGAAGATCAAGCAGGCTGATCGGATCGTTTCCAAAGGGCAAATCGTCGCCTCCGTCACCACATTCCTTACTGTGCCCCCCAAGGGCCTGGTGAAGGGAAGCGGACCTGAGGAACGTCTCGCGCGCGCCGCATACTTCGTACAGGTAATCCATTTGCACCAGCCGCCAGACAGCCGCTGATCTCTTCCGCTGACGACTCTCTGATGCGGTCGAATCCACAGACTGGGGAGCTCGCCAAGGCCGCCAGCGAAGTCAGTGGCCTGACGGGAAGGGCGAAAGCAGCCGTGCAAGACTGGCTCAACGACGCCGAGTCGAGAATCAAGGTGAGGACACGAGTCGAAGCAAGTGGATTCAGTGGCGCGCCGTGAGGCTGATCTATGCTGTGGAAACAAGGCTGATAAGGTCAGCGCGGCGATCACTCTCCAAGCTGCGTCTCTAAACCGGCGCCAGCTGTCCCAGTAGTGCAGGCTCTCGCGCTGGGCATTTGGTTCTTGACGCCTGGCTCTCTCTTCTTCGAAGCGCGACATCGAAGTTGGCTGGTTGAGTCGTAGTCTAGTCAAGCATCTAACATGCAAAAAGCTTGTCCTTCCCAGCCTTTCTACACGCATCGCAAGCTGTTCCAGAAGTTTGCGCCTGTGGAGCTTTCCGGGAGGGGGAAGGAAAAGGGGGGATCTCATCTGTTTCTAGCTTCTAGTTTGCTATTTCCTCGTCATTCCTCTTTGCCAGTTCTCTCTCCCCTTCGCTCCCTCTTTATCGACTTCGCGACCGCATCGTGGCAGCGGCGTCGGACTGCGTTCTTCTGAGAACGAGCAGGACTGCCGACGCCGGAGGGAGCGACGTGGGCGGTATTCTGACGAAGGATCCATCGCTCTCCAGCGGCAGCGAAGTCCACTGACGTGCTCCGAGAGGCAAGCCGTCTGTCGAGCCCTCGAAGGTCTGCCCTGCGTACGAAATGCCTTCCTGAGCGGCCAGGTCGTCGCCTCCGGCGCGAAACCAGAGGACCTCCATGGTCTCGTACAGAGCCTCTGGGTCTTTCGACGTGTCGATGGTAGCTTCGAACGATACGCTTCTACGGCTATCAGCCTCCTTGGAGACGACGAGGACGCGGATGTCACCGTTCGAGCCTCGGACGGCGTGGGCTACACTGTTCTTGCCGTCCGAGGCCAGTGTGGTGGGCAGCCAGGCGGCGCCCATCGCGGTGAACTCCGTGAAGATGAGGAACGCGTAGTACAAGGGCCGCACCTGGAAGTTCTTGCCGTAGATCTGAATCGGCGCGTAGCTGCCCTGAGGCCCGCCATGAAAGTTCACCAGCGACACGCCAATCCTGGACATCTCGGCGAGGTAGTCGAGCGCCCAGAGCGCAGCGCCCATGGCGTCGCTGACTCCGGCTTGGCCGCCGCAGGACACGCTGTTGACCTCTCCTAGCACGAAGGGGATGCCGGAGCTCGACGTGGCCTCGAGCACTTTGGCATACATCTTCGCCTGCCCTTGCGACGCCTTCCGAGACACCAGTCGCGACATGTCGATGTCCGGCTGCCTGTTGCCCGGCGCTACGCACTTGGTGGTCGGGTAGTTGTGCACGCTCAGGGACGACAGCTCGTCGCGGAAGGCCTTGACGTAGTCGGGCAGAGCCAAGTCCCATTCTGGTCTCAGGACGTCCGCGAAGGTCGCGCCCTGGACAGCCCTGGGCGGGAGGCCTCCGTCGTGCACATAGGCGGTCAGGTACTTCCTGAACGCTTTCTCGTACATGGCGTAGAAGGACAGGCGCGACTTGGGATGCGTGACAAAGTAGCTGTCACATTCGTTCCCAATTTCCACCGCCGACACGATATTCCGACTGAAGAGGTCTCTGGCGGCCACGGCCGCTACCTCTCTCACGCCCCACTGCGGATCGTTGATCGCCAGGTTCGTTCCGAGGACGAACGTCACCGGAAAGCCATAGCGCCGCTGCGCTGTCGTCGCGAATTTCTCGTACATCCACACGTCGTCTCGAGTGATGTTCTTGGCGCACAGGCCCTCTTCCACCTGATGAGGCTCGACGTCGCTGGCCTGGAACTCGAAGCAGCTCTGGTCCGCGGAATTGCCGCCGAGCCGCAGCACTACTGGCGAAGCGGCGGTGGTCTTCGAAGCTGGTCGCCCGGAGGGGTTTGGTCCCTCCCGAGCATCCACGAGGTTCCGCAGCAGCTGCAAATAGCTCTGCCGCGGCGTATGGCCCACTGCGTCCTTCTTGCCGTCCTGGAACAGCATCACCCTGGCGCTGGTGGTCTCCAGCGAGAACGCCACGAAGTTCGGCGGAACGGTCGGCGAGGCAGGGGCGTATGAGCTGATGTTCGCTTGAAGAGAAACCGACGGATCGAAGGCGGTTTCCTGTGCCATCTCGCCTTCGGCAGGTGGCACTCCCTGAACTTCCCGCGACCTTGAGGAAACTCCCGGAGGCCCCATGAGCAGCCATACCGCGGTCACCCGGATCAGCAGGTCCCTCATCTCCGCCGCGATGCCTTCTTGTTGAAGATCCTGCGCATCAAGGAGGATGAAGAGAAGTGGGCGAGCAGAGAACGGAGGCGTCGAACTGTGCCCGACGAGAGATGATTGAGGGTATTCTGGGAACTGGGACATCCGACATTTCTGATTTGCGGATTCGATGATGAGGATGATGATGATGAGGGGTTTTGGTTTTTCTCCTGTTGTTGGTTTTTGGTGTTCTTGTTTTGATTTTTGGTTTTGGGGTCAGAGGGGGAAAGCGAAATGGATGACCGAGCTGATCCGGATCGAAGTTGCTCGAAGAAGCGACCAATAGATGATACTCTAGGAAAAATTTTATAATCAAAAATTTGAAATTGAGGCTCACTGGTGCCATGTTATGAACGAGCTCTGACTCTTTCTTAGAGGTTGTTTCGAACAGCGTAATAGGGACTTTCTGCCTTCTCATTTGTTGGTCGGCTTTTCCTTCCTGGTCTCGTATGGCCGAAGACTGTTCCAAATCCAATACTCGGCCATAGAAAGAAGAGGCGAATCTTTTTGAACTCTCTCGGAAGAAGCTCGTCTCGCCGATTCTGGGATCTTCGCCCTGTGCTTGAAGAAGGTGCGCCCTTGGCAGACATTTCTTCTTGACCCCGAAGATGGACGCCCAAGGCAGGCCGAAGCTTGCAGGCAGACCCGCAATCGCCGTCCTCTCGCTGCTCAATTTGGTCCTCTGCATCTTGCGTGGGGCTCTGCTTGGCAGCGTCTCCACGGATGTGACCGATGGGAACGACGACGTCAAGACCAATGCCATATACAGCATCAACAGCCACGTCGGTCTCATTGCCGTTGCCGTCGGCAGCGCCAGCAGCGTGGCAGGCATGGTGTACTTCAGGGCCTTCACGGCTATGGCCAGAGCCGTCGCCTTTGGCGTCGGATGGCTCCAGCTGATGCTCATCCTCACAGCCATGGCCACGGCAATCAAAGAGCTGCAGCTCCAGCGAGACAAGAGCGACGCTGGAGAGATCGAGATGCGCTCAGAGGTGCAAGATGGCCTTGCAATTGCTCAGGTATGCGTACCTGGGAGCTCCAGTGGCGCTTTGCCAAATGCAATGCCCGATGCCGACCGCCGCCTCTCACTTTCGCCTCTTCGCGCATCTATGCGGATTCATGTGCTACTTGCACCCAGGTACCGCTCCACATCTTTTGGTTGATTGGAATTGCCACGATCGGAGCGGAGACGGACTTTGCCGCAGAGTCCGGCCACGTGCCGGCCGGGCAAGAGAAAGCAGCAAGCAACCCGGGCAACAAGGTGAGGAAAGAACTTTGGTTGGACGGCATCTGCCCTTCCCTGCAGTACCCCAGCGCGGTGTGCTCGGCGCTGCTCCCTCTTCAAATCCTTCGAACCCTTTGATCCCTTTGAACCCTCTGCCCGTCGAGGTCAGCCAGTTCCAACAACTGCTCTTGTCTCTTAGGCAATGCTCGGCATCTCGCTGCTGAGTTTTGCTGGCTACGTCGCGCGCTTGGCCTTGAGCGGACACATTGTCAACACGGAGTTTGATGACCTCAATGATGGGGTGAGCGATGGCCTCATGAGCCGCGCGAATCCGGCCGTAGCCGATCTCGTTTTCTTCTCCCTCGTGTCCGGTGTGATCGGCGTCGCCGCGACTGGCGCCGGTATGCTGCACTACAGCACATGGTCGCTCATGTCTCGTCGTGCCGCGACCGGCATCGGCTTCGTCGCTCTGATGCTCAACATTGTGGCCGGCGGGTACGGCATGCGCGTCCTTGAGATCGGCGACGAAAACGTGCCGAATCCGAACGACGGCCTTGACGAAGTCTTCGAAGCCTTAGCTGCCCTGGGCGTGCTGCTCATCCCAGCGCAGGTGGCTCTCATCGGTGTCGCGATGGGCGTGACAGCAGGCCTGAACTGGAGCCCGTGGCAGTCGAAGGATCGACTGCCCAGGACGCAGCTGCAGATGGGCTTGGCGGGCGTCGGGGCGTTCAGCTTGCTCCTCAACTTGATCCGGGGAGCGCTGGCTGGGGATGCTCTCAACGAGATGGTCTCGGACCAGCACGACGGCGACTTCTCCGGAATCCTCTCAGAGGCCAACGTGGTCGCTCCGTATCTCGTGCTGTCCAACATCATTGCCTCCGTGGTTGCCATCGCATCCGCCGTGCTGGCGTTGCGCCACGCGTACGTTTGGCTGGACACCACCAAGCACGCTGCGCGGGCCATCGGCCTCGCGAGTCTTTGCCTGAGCGGGCTTGCCTTCGGCTTTGCAGCCAAGCACCTGAGCGTGGGCACGGACGGGCGGAACAACACCGAACTCGATGACATCGACGATCGCTTCGACGGCGTCGCTGGCCTCAGCATCCTGGCCCTCGTAGCGCAGCTTGGCCTCATCTTGTGCATCAACGAGTACGGCCCGTCGTCAATGCCTTGCTGCTATCGTTGGAAAGAGCACAGCACGTCATCGATCCCTCTGTCCATAATGGAAGAAGCCATCGAGGACAAGAACGACAGCTCCAACTTCTTGGTCAAGTCCTAGGGCGTTTTACTTTCTACCGCATCCCATGGGCTTTCTACCGCATCCCATGGGCTTGCCCACGCGGCTTGTTGGTTCGCCAGCAGTTCACTAGGCAGCACACGGTAGCACACGGTAGCAGGACGCACGCAGCCGAGATCGGGCGAAGACGTGAAGTAGCGCGTTCCACAGTCCTTCAGCAAACGCTCATCGAAACGCCTCTTTTATGACTGGAGCCTCTCATAGAAACGCCTCTGGTGGCGCCACAGCGCCAGCTTTCCTTCCAGATCATCCAGACGCCTTCCCTCTACAACCACCAGATGCAGGAAGAAAACGCAGCTCTGCGTCTCTCCCTTTCCGTTTTCCCGCCAAAACCCGTTTGAAAGATGCAAGGAAAACCCGCAAATCCCAGCGCCGCCAATTCGGTCGTCTGTCCCAGCAAGCCCGTTTTGTAACGCTCCCGGCGTGACGGAAGGAACTCCGCCGCAGAGTTCAAAAGTCCAACGGACGTCTCTCGTGGAGATTGGCGCCATGCGCGCTCGCTGCTGAGCCGCTCGACGCCGCGCGCTGCAGACCGCATCCTGGGGTCCCGCGCGCCGGGGGCGAGGTGGGATGGCGCCGAAGCGCGGCTCTCCCGTGCTGCCGCAGCGCGCAGCTGAAGAGCTGCAGAAACTGGTTTCACGACCAACAGAGGTGCGCGCGCTTTTTCGCGCCACTTTCGTCCAAGGACGGGTTTCTGACGCGACGTTGCGATGCGCAGGGCTTCTTTGAAGAGCGCCGAACTAGTGCGAGCGCCAGTGTGAGCACCGCCAGCACGAAAAAGCCGCACTGGGCCGCGCCGTTCCTCTCGCGGATTCTGTACTCGCCGGCGTTTCAGGTCATCTTGTTCGTCCTCACCATCTACGCGCTCTTCGGCGACGACTTGCGCCTCGCGACGGTCCCCAAGAGCGCGGATGTGTACTTCTGGGCGGTCACCAGCGTGACCTTTGCGTTCTTCGCGGTGGAAGTGGTAACGACTTGGATTTGCAGAGAGGAGTACCGACTGGGCGCATACTTCTGGCTGGATATGATCTCGCTCCTGTCGCTGCTTCCGGACATTGGCTGGATCCCGTACATCTCCTCCTTTTCCGCGGGGTCCTCGGTCCTCCGGGCCAGCCGAGCCAGCCGCGCAGGCACGCGGGCCGGACGCTTCGTCCGCCTGGTGCGGCTTCTTCGGATCGTGAGAGTGTCCAAGCTGCTCAAGCTACAGTGGCTTCAGACGAGTCGCCGCCAGCAGAACTCTGATGCCGAGGAAGACGAGGACGACGAGGGCGAGGAGTCGCAGTCGACGCTGAAGGCGCTGCCGAAGCTGCAATCGCGAGCGGAAGCCCTGGTTCTCGATGATGACGGGACCTGCGCCAGTGAGGCGGCGGCGCTGAGCGTCGAGGTCGATCGCGGGAGCCTCTATCCGGACGGCAGCGTCGTACCCGACGACGTGGACCATTGGTTACAGACGGTGGACGGAGCGACCTCGTCGCCGGGATCGAGTCCGCCGCAGAGTCCTCCGCTGAGCCCCGGGAAGTCCCCTGACGCGGTGCTGCCGCACGACGGCGCTGGCGGCAAGGCGAATGAGGAGAAGGACGCGGAGGCCTCGAACGTGGGCAAGCGCTTGACAGAGCTGACAACGGCAAAGGTGCTGGTGATTGGCCTGCTGCTGATCTTCACGCTGCCTCTTCTGGAGGAGAGCTTCTACAGCCCCGACGCGGACCAGGAAGCAATCCTCTATGGCCTTCGCAACTTGCATCGGCTGCCACAGAACCGGAACGCCACCGGCGCAATATCCGAAGACGAGCTTCGAGAACAGTGCGAGCTGTACTGGCGTTCCATCAGCCGCGTCGTGCGCTTCCGACTCTTCGGCGTGGACGAGGAGACCACCAATGTGTGGCTGGACGCGCTGACCTTTCGGGGTGATGACGACGACGCATTCTTGCTGACGAAGGATCCCGCGACGGGCTGGAGCCCCGCAAGGGAGCGGCGAGACCGGACTTCGATTCGCAGGGTGTATCGCGAGTCGGAGATCGTGCTCATGGAGACGGAGATCGACGAATGCTTCGACGACGACGGAATCGCAGTGGCCACGGACTGCAACAGTCTGGTGTTTGTGGATCGGCGCCCAGCTCTCCGAATCGAGGCGTGGGTCAACATCGCCAAGACCCTCTTCATCATCATCATGCTCACCTTGACAGTGATTCTCTTCGCCGCCAACGCGGATAGCCTCATTGTGGATCCCATAGAGAGAATGACGGCCATCGTCATGCGAATCGCAAACGACCCAATGGGCCAGACCATCCAGAAGCGGAACTCGAGGGCTTCCGAGCCGAAGAGTCCACGGTCGATGAATCGAAGTCGCTCCCTTCGGAGCTTCCGCGCGGGGGACGAGAATGCCGGTGCGGCTGACGCAGCCGATCTGTCTGAGACCGAGTTGGTCGAGAGAGCTTTGGAGAAGATTGCAGCGCTTCTCCAAGTTGGATTTGGGATCGCAGGTGCGAAGGTCATCACCCAGTGCGTGTCCAGGAAAGGCGACGACGTCGACGTGATGATGCCGGGTCAGCTGGTGACGGCGGTGTTCGGCTTCGGAATCATCCACGACTTCACCTCGGCCTGCTCGCATTTGAAAGAGGACGTCATCCTCTTCACAAACCTCATCGCGAACATTGTGCATTCCGCGTGCGACATGCACAACGGCGCGGTGAACAAGAACCTGGGCAATGCGTTCCTATGCGTCTGGAAGATCTGCGACGGACACATGATGGGCCTCGATGCGGAGCCGAAGCGCAACGACACGGCGTCGGATAGTTTGAGCGACTCGGACGAGTCCTATCGTCCGGCGGCGCAGCTGCCGCCGATTGCAAAGGTTGCGAAATCGTTGGCGCGCATGATTGAGGACATCGACACGACCGACAACGGAGACTTCAGCACGATGTCCGCCATGTCCGAAGACAACTCGAAGCCGTCGACGCCCACGTCTGTAGGCTCTTTGGCGAAGTTGTCCCATGCGTCCTCGCCGAATCTTCGACCTTCGACTGCCCGGTCAAGGCGAAAGGTGGAGAGACCGCGAAGCCGGGGCCATCGGCGAGCCATGAGCGGTCGCGTTGGAACTCTGGAGCTCCGCGACGTGGGCGAAAAGGAGGGAGCCAACGGCTCGATGTCGCCTGTCCACGCTTGGAAGCGACCGTTCCAGGACGATTCCCAGGGACCTTCAACGCCCCGGAAGCTGCGGGTGCTGCTGCGCGCCCAGCCTGGGCATATGCGATTGTCTCAGAGGGCGGCTCCTACACAGAAGATTGAGGCCGCGCTCGCTGCCGTGGTGAAAGTGATCAATGATCTCCGGTGGCTGCAGAGGGACGCCCCCGAGGAGAGCGCATCAGACGTCTTTGAAGAGGACAACAAGCTCGCCACCTTGACAGCCTTGTGGCAGGGGAAAGAGGCGGCGCTCCACGAAGGAGCCCACCAGGACGGGACGCAGACCGCGAAGAAGAAATGCCGAATGGGCTTCGGTCTGCACCTCGGATGGGCCATCGAAGGGAGCATTGGGAGTCGCTACAAAGTCGATATGTCTTATGTAAGTACGCCTGCGAAGGAAGCGGCAACACCTGTTTGGCCACCGACAGACCTTACCTCACGCCTTGTTCGTTGCTGGTCCTGCCGGAACAGTTGTCGCCCAACGTCAACATGGCCGCCAGGCTGGAGGCAGCCACCGCGCAATTTGGCTGCAGTCTTCTCGTATCAGGAACATTGATGACGGCCGTGGGGCCCACCTGCCGGAACGTTTGCCGAATGGTGGACGTGGTGACGGTGAAGGGGAGCAATGTGCCCATGGACCTGTGGACCTTCGACATCAATCAGGTAAGGCTCCGCCCATCTTGGCAACGAGGCGCAATCGCAGAAGCTTGCTAACTTGTTGGTCGCCGTCTGCTGTCGTCTCTTCTGCAGCCCCTGGAATCCTGCTTGCATCTGGCGGCCAATGCGCCCGGTCGGAAGAAGCGGCGATGGCAGCGCGCTCGCGTGTATGTTGAGTTCGGGACACATGAAGATGTGCAGCGAATGCTGTACACCGATGACTCCGCCGTTCGGAAGCAGATCGCGGGATTTCAGATGAAGTGGAAGGAGGCGATCCTCGCGTATGAAAACGGGGAGTGGCAGGAAGCCCGCCAGCACCTGGCAGAAGCGGCGGACCTTTGGCCAGGCTCCGCGGCAGATGGCCCACTGAAGAGTCTCCTCTCCGTGATAGATAGACATGGCGGCTGTGCCCCCCTCGACTGGAAAGGATTCCGGAAGCTCACGCAGAAATAGACGCAAGGATCGAGATACTTGATGGACATGACGAAAGCGCGGGAATGTTCTGCAACAAGAGACAAGCCTTAGAAACTAGACCCGTAGAGCGAATGATCCGGCTCTTCGATGCTCGAAGAGATGATTGCCTCCTCACTGATGCCGCCCCGCGAGCTCCTTAGAAACCCTTCCCTCTTCAATCACGGTCCAAGACCGAGGTCCTGCCGCTGCGTCTTCGTGAGCAACAGCTTCCGGCGATAGTTGGGGTCCTTGACGGTGTTCGCCGTGACCGACGACTTCAGGTGCCGAATTGGATTCTTCAGGATCTCGCGCAATTGCCCGAGCGGTGTCTTTTGCCGCTCTGCGTGCTCAAGAGCAGCCCGCAGGATGTCCAGCTCCTCCTGCTGCTTCGCGGCTGCTAGGCTTTCTTCGTAGAGCTTTGTGTCCTTGTCGTATTGGAGGCCTTCGACGACCTCCTGCAGCTTCCCAACCTTCTTCGCATACCGCTCCGCGGCGCTTTTGTACTCCAGTACCTTCTTGTAGTAATCCCGCTCCTGGTACAAGCGGTCGTTCAGCATCAGCTCCTCCGGCTTCTCGTACGTGGCGTCCTCGCCAGGCTTGATGTAGAAGTCCTTCTCATGCTCAGTCCTCGCCTTGACAACGGACCAGCCTTTCTTCGCCTCGACGTAGGGTTTCCACTCGTGGCTGGCAAGCCATCCGGAGCGGTGGATCGTGTCGAAGCACTCTCCGCAGAAGGCGTCGCGGCACACGAGGCACATGCGCATGGCTTTCCGAGTCTGACAGTGAACGCAGTGCACTTCCCCCGCGCCAACCTCCTCCTTGTCGTGCTCGTCGGGCCACCTCGACTGCCCTGTGAGAAGGTTGTAGAAATACACATTTCCCCGCTTGTCCACGTTCCGCACCCAGACTTCATCCTCGTCGGGCTCCCATCCGTCAGGCTTCTCGTGTGTGGTCTCCTCCGTGATCCAGTTGAAGAAGTAGACTGTGCCGTCTGCGTCTGATCCAATCTTCCACGCTTTCGCAATCCGCTGCCGGAGGTGCTCTTCCATCAGCCTCACTTCGTCCTCTGCTCGCCGCTTTTCCGCCAGCCTCTTCGCCATCTCCGAACGCATGCGCCGCTCCTTAGCAAGCGCTTTACGCCGCAGCTGGAATCGCATGTCGAGGACTCTCCTTAGCCAGTGCTTTCTCCAGGCGGATTGGATCTTCGTCGCGGCGGCGATCTGCCTTTGCAGCTCCTTCTCTTTCCGGAGAATCTGGCGCCGACGTTCGAAGAGCCTCTCCATGGCGCGTCGGTCCTGAAGGTGGCGATAAGCGCGCTGAACGCTGAAAGCAGCAGCATCAAGCCGCTCTCGCAGCCTCTTCTGCTCGAGCAGCTCGCGCCGCTTTCTGAAGCGCTCTTCCATATGCTTCAATTCGAGCACACGCCTTGCCCAGGTCGTCAAGACGCCGCCGGCGATCCCCTGTTCCTGCAGTTGGCGCCGAGCTTCGGACGCCTTCCTTTTGCGGTGTATCTCATGCCTCGCCGCGATGCGCAGAGGGCTGTAGTACGCAGCTTGCGCCTGACGTATGCCACGCTGAATTCGAGAAGCTGCGGCGTCTCGCTTCGTGTGCTCTGCTTGAAGCAGCAGAAGCTCCGCGCGCCTCTGGAAGCGCGTGTTCAGGGCCTCGACGCCTTTCCCGTGTCGCCAGTGCCGTTGGATGCGACAGGCACTCCGCTCCAACCGTCGGTGATTCTCCGCTTCTCGCGCTATTTCTGCCGCTTCTAGAAGTTTGTCGTACCGCCAACGAGCCCGAATCCCCCTTTGAATCACCTCGGCAGCAATGATCCGCCTCTGCTGCTCTCTCTGGGATCGTCGAAGCTCCGCGCGGGCCTGGATCCGAAACTTGATCACTCGTTGGGGCAAGTATCGTCTCCACGCTCGCTGTATCCGAGAGGCTGCCGGTGCCTCGACCTCATTGCGGAAGATCTGGCGCTGCTCTTCTTCCCTTGCCATCTCCTCCAGGCGCTCCTTCCACTGCACCCCTTCCCTCTTCAGGCGCAGCAGCTCCTTGGCAGACACGCCCTCGACAGCGGACTCGTCCAGGTAGCCAAGCTGCCTCACGATGAGACGCCGCAAGTGCTCTCGGAATGCTCGCAGAACACGACGCCCGGCGAAATGCTCTTTGGCCCGTTCGAAGATCGAGTACCCCTTGATACGAGCTGCATAGCATCTGTCATGTAGGACGCGGCTCCACCAGCGCCAACGCGTCCAGCGCTGGATGTGCCTGGCAGCTTCGTTGCGCTGTTGCTCGCGCTGTATCCGCTTCTGCCTGCGGCGCTCCGCAATCCTCGCTCCAATCTGGCGGCGGAGCCTTGCGGACCTCCAATTTCTCCGGAGCAGATCGGACGCTCGGGTTTCACCCTCCCGGCGCACGACGGCCTCCTGATGGGCACGCCGTGCTGCCATGAGACGATGCATTTCCACGTAGCCCTCCCCATGTCGGCGGCGAAATGCCAACTGAATTCTGCTGGCCGCACGCTGCCGGTTCTCAAGCGCGATCTGCTTTCGGCGCGCCTCCTCTCTCCGCCGTCGTCTGTCCTCCTTGATTCGCCGCGTCCGTTCGACTCGGGTGGATATCTCCCCTCGGAGTCTCCGGCTTTTCCAACTGCGCTGAAGTGCATTGGCTAGTCGCCTGCGACGCTCGCGAGCGAGTTGCTTCAGCAACGCTCGGCGCCTCGCGAACCGCTCTTCCAGAATCTTTCTGGAGTAGTACCGCCGCCATGCTTGGCAGAGAGCTTTGACGCTCGCGACCTCGGCCGCTGCTTGTGCCTTGTTTCTACGGTGAGCACGGACCGTCATGTTGTGCGCAATCTCCAGCTGGAGCACCTGCTGAACAAGCTCATCGTCAACCTGCCTTTGTTGCTCTCGTCGCCGCATCTGGTCCCTCTTTGCCATCCTTGCTCTGTAGTTCCGAAACGTCATCTGCACTTTACGCGCCGCTCGTTCCAAGATAATGCTTCGCTCCTTCCTGCGCTGCAAGCGCAGGCGTCGCTTCCACGTAAGGAAGGCGCGGCGCATCCGCTTTTGAGCGCGTTGGGTTAGCATCCTGACGCAGAGCTCGGCTCCCTCGCGCCGCAGAGCACTGACTGTCAAGTCTCTGATCCTTCGAAACTCTGCGCTCCGCAAACGCTCCACACCACGCAGCCACCGACGGAAGAACCGGCGACATTTCTGGAGCTGAAGGAGTGCCACGCCGCCAACAAGAACGCCTAAGGAAACGCATACACAAGTGAGCGATTGTCGCTGTTTCGGGCACTTGCCACCAGGACCTCTGTTTGTGTACCTAGGCTCCTGCGAAGCGAGCACGCGCTCGCCCCTTTCTTTGCTATAAAGGAAAGAGGAAGATGCGCTCTGATGCTCTCGATGTCTCTTGGGATGCCCGCGGAAGCGATGTCTGTCGAGCAGCGAAAGGTGAACACTTCGCCTCGGCCACGGGCAAATGCGAGCCACGCACCTGTTTCTCCATTCAGCATGTGCTTCCCTTTCCGTAGTGCTTGCTCATGCTCCAAGACGTGCTCAAGCGTAAGTTCAAGCTCGTGCTCCCCAGTATCGAGCCAACCGAACTGGGTTTCACCAGGCTTGTTCCTCTGAAAGCGTCTCCCGGCTCTTCGAGCCGCAGTCTCAGAGCGTGTGGTCGACTCCACGTGCATGCCGCGAGCCTGGTCCAAGGACTGCATGCTGGAACTCTCCTTGCGCTTTCGCCGCTGCGGGAACTGCCCCGGTACGCTCGAAGGTGGCTCGTTCCGGGTGGTGGGCAACGGACTCGAAGATGGACGCTCCTCTTCGCCTGCTTGCACACTTGCTTGCTTGGAGGATTCGCCATCTGCCATAACCGGCGGAAGTCGGCGTGAAACAGAAGGGTTCTTGAGACGACCACCAACACCATTTCGATGTCCGTCGGCAGCATCGCTCAGCTCAGGCCCTCGGGCTGCAGCTTCGCCACCCGCTGCGCTCTCGAATCGTGGAGCTCGCTGCTTGGCTCTCGAGGTCTTGGCCACCTTGACGTAGGTCGACTGAATCTGATGCAGCCGCTCGGACAGCCGCTGAGTCTTTGCACTGCTCCGCAATCCAACTTGAGGGCGCGTATCCACACTGCGCCGAAGATCGTCGAGTCTCGTCGATCTTGCAAGGTCTTTCGCCTCCAAGTTCTTCCGCGTCGGTCGGGCTTTACTCGATTTCGATGCCGTTGTGGACACGCTTGACCGATCTCGCCGTGGCGCTTCCTTGGCCTCGGAAACTTCGCTGTGGTCTGCACTGGAGAAGTGCTCAAGCTCCAGCGAGCTCCGATACTTGTCTTTCAAGCGATCCAGCAACTCCGCTTGCTTCGTCGCGCGGCTGAGTGGGAAGCGCTGCTTCCGCGCCGGCGTGGTCATCACGACATCAAGGACTTTGGCTTATCAGCGAAGTACGCGCCGCACATGGGCCGCACTTTCCAAAAGATACTCAGTCCGCCGCATGCTTGGCCCATCGAACGCGCCTTGCGCTCCGCGCCAGACGCTCCACATCGCACCAAGCACCTCTCTCGCGACGTCTCCGGTCTCTGCGATCCTCTTCGCAGCGCAACGAGTCCATTGCGGCGCGCGGCGAAGCGTCTGCGGCGAGATCTCCTACGTGAAAACTGTTGCACAACTTCGACTTCGACTCCATTCAAACGCGCGATGCGCCCGCTAGTGCAAGCGTCATGCTTTTGGAGGCCGGGCGTGGCCTTGGGCGCTCCGCGCGCCATGGCTTCCCACGTCTTGCGCCTCCTTTTGCTGCTATGCCTCCTCGGGGATCTGTGCGCTGGAAGGTTTTCGCGACGAGCGGTCTTGAGCCGCGGTTTGGGCGCTGGCACGCTCGTTGGCTTGCAACGCCACACTGACGCTGCAGCGCCGCCGTGCCGAGACGCGTCTTCGCTGCTGAATTTCTTCACTTCGACCAGCATCAGCCCGCTGGGAGCCGCTCTGAACCCGCTGGCGCCGCAAGACCTGTACTATCCGGAGTGGATGTTCGGCGCTTGGACGCTCACGGCCACGCTGCGGCAGAAGACGTTTCCTTTCGGGGAGGACAAGGTCCCGATCAGCTTGGTGGAGGGCTCTCCAAGGAACCGCGAGGAGAAGGTGGGCAACACGGTGAGCTACGAGGCGCGGTACTTTAGCACGCTGGCGGATACGGCGGAGAACAGCGCTGTGGTGACGCTGGGTCTGGGGGTGCCCAAGAGTCGGATCATCGCGGACCGAGCCTTCAACTCCATCGCGCTGAACAAGGCGTACAATCAGCAGGCTCGGATCGGAGCTGTGGACTGGGATCCGCGGAAGGATCCGACGCGGTTGACCATCAGCTTTCTGCCGACCACGACAGCGGACATGCGGCCGCTGGGCCCCAGACGAGTTGAAGCCTACATCACCGCCCGGAGGATGGAAGAGTGCGTCGACTGCAGGAGGGGAAACCTGCCCAGCGTCGTCTTCGCGGAGAAGAGCCGCTCGGTCATGCTGGAGCCCGGGAACGTCATCGTGAACGACATCGAGAGTGCCTGCGATCTGGTGCAGACGAGGGAGGGGCGCGTCGAGGGCCGATCGCGTCTGGCGGTGTTCCTGACGCCGAATCCCAACTCGAGGGAGGGGGTCATCTGGCAGGAAGTGGGGGGCAAGGCCGTGGCGCTCTTCGACTACGACATCTCCATGGATCGCATGCTCGACTCGAAGGTCGGGCGACCCTGCGTGGAGACGCCGAAAGGGTACACCCAGTGCTACTGAAAAGCTCGGGGCTACCAAGACTTGGAGTGGCGGGGACATGAGATATTTCGAAGCATGAGATGTTGGTGGTCAACTGTACCGGATACTCTGAACTCGCCCGCAGCCCCAACGCCAGAAGTATGCTACAACATCCTATCTTGTCCATGTTGTCCACCTGGAGGAAGCTCCAGCTCTTGCTCGCGCCGAAGAGTAGACCAAGGCCTTGACGTTCGCGAGTTGAAACCATATGCACCAGCACTCATGGCAGTTGTCAGACACGGAGCGCACTGCCCTTCTCATGCACCTGCTCCCCCCATCCCTGCCTTAGCCGCTGGCGTACTTTGCCGTCCAGTCCCGTGCCGTGCTGACGAACGCGTCTTCATCCGCGAGCAGCTGCGCGCCCACCTCTGCCTCCAGCGGCCTGTGGAAGAGTCGAGAGGCACGGATCGTGAGTGCGATGCCACGGACAATCCACGGCACGTCGCCCTTGCCCATGGATAATCGCCACTCACGTTGCAGAGGTCTCCTTATAGTTGATCAGCATGTCTCGGATGGCCTGCATCACGTACTTCGCGTTCTGCACCGGGCTCCACTCGCCCCTACAGATCGCATCATGGGCCGTCTGCCGTCAGTCGTCTTGCTGCGGATTTCCTTCCGACCTGCCACCGAGGTGACAAGAAACGGTACTCACGTAATGACATCTGCGCAGATTTCGCCCGAATCCTGCTTCACGCTGGGGTGGTACACCTTGGTGAGGAACTTGACCACCGGCGGCTTGAACGGGTAATCTGCGGGGAACTCGATCTGCACGACGAAGCTCCCGCCCTCGTACGGACTCTCCTCCGGCCCGATCATGACCACGTTCCAGCTGAACAGATTCTCGTCCTCCGCCAGAGAGAAGCTGCAGAAGTCCAGCGGCGCCGCCTCGATATCGCGTAGCTCCTTCTGAAGCCGCTTGGTCGACATGCTTCCCAACTGGCGTCCTCTTCGAAACGGAGCGCCTTAGAACGCCGAACTTGCGTCAAAGCCACCGAGTGGACGGCGCGGTCGGACGCGCGCCTACCTGTCGCGTCGGGAGTTTCCGAATGGCGAGTCTGCGTCCGGCGAGCACGCGTGAGCAAAGCTTCTCTTGAGCCCAGACACGCACAAGTCCCTTCGTGCCAGAGGACTTGGCGAGGTTGACTAACGCGGAGAGACGCGGCTTCCGCTCTTTCCTTGGAGTTCGCTTTGTGCGTCCTTGCGTAGCTGTATCATGGCAGGATATTACAAGAATGGCACGAGCCCAATCGCGGCCGTCAGAATCGGGGTTTTTTCCCAACAATTTGGGACGGTCCGCTGATTATGTCAGTTTTCACAAGTCCATCATCTTAAATGTGTTTGACGGTTTCACGTCGATATCGCGCACGGCATCATGATGGAAGACAACGAGGGGTTGCGGGGATTCTGCCTCCACATCGCTTTCATACTTACCTGCCACGGCGTTGGTGCTGCTCACGAAGAGCGCTGCGCGGACGAGGA
>JAAMXY010002177.1:0-52848 GCA_019677205.1 Pinguiococcus pyrenoidosus
CGAAGCGCCTGAAGACCTGGTGGACCGGTGCCCAGTCCTGGCTCCTTTCCACGTGCTGGGCCATTCAGGCCGCTCAACGACCTAGCTTCCGCGCGTGCTGTCTCAAAGCCGTAGCTGAGCATGACCGATTCAACGCGGCTTCGGAGCGCTGACCGAAAACCCCCAACCACTCCTTCGCTTCGGTGCTGTCAGGCAACGGAAGGCCAGGGCGGCTACTACGGCTCCGGCGGCTCTCGCGTGATCCAGACCAGCGTGCAGCACAGACCAGAAGCGCTGGCAGACCTCTCGGCCATGGAACGCCTGGAGGAGATCATGAACGAGGTCGAGGAGCTCGAAACAGCGGCCGTGGCCGAAGAGGGCTCCTTGAACGACGTGCTGCTCCAGAACAAGGCTGCCGTGAAGGAGCTCGTCACCTCCAGCGAGATGACGAACCTGCTCTCCCGGCTGGAGATGAACGGCCAGCCCAAGTGGGGCCTGAGCACCCGGGAACGGGAGATCGTCAAGAGCGCCCGGGAGAAGATCGACTACATGTAATCTCGTTGGCTCACCTCAGAATCCTTGTACATACAGTAGATAAATCTTCGAGCACGGGGAGCGAAGGATCCCTGTGGCCGGCAGGACAGGTCGCGGAAAGAGGGGGACAGGTGGTTCGTGACCGTAGATGGTTTTGATGGACGGTGCAAGGAAGAGTACAAGTTGTGTAGATCTTTGTAGCGGATCTCGAGGCTGTATTCGAAGCCCGAATGACGCTGGTTGCAGCATTTTGCAATCCTCCTGAATAGCTTTGCTTGTTCCCTCGCCTCCTTGAGGATCCGGAGCCTAGCCAAGGCTCTGCCTCACCGAAGGCTCCTTGCGTCAGAGCGCGAGAACCTCCTCGGAAGCAGCTTCGCGTCTGCTCCTGAGCCTTGTCACCGACGGGGTCGCAACGCGGTGGGAATCGGTCCTTCGCCAGCGCAAGGTCTCTGCGAAAGATGCCTCTTCAGATTGCCCTCAGCTGTGCCATCAGCGACTCCATGAGCTCCTCGGAATCCGCGTGCCTCGGGTAGATCTCCAAGGCCTTCTTCACCAGTCGGTAGGCTTCCTGGTAGTTCCCCGCCTTCTTGGCCAGCAGCGCGCCATTGTAGAACGGCTCCCACAGGTGGGGCGCCAACTCCCTGGCAGCGGCATACAGCGAGCGCGCCTCCTGTAGGTTGCCCTTGCGCTGCTCGAGCACGCCCAAGTTCACGCGGCTCTCCGCGTGGTTGTCGTTCACCGCAATCGCCACCTTCAGCGCTTGCGCTGCGGTGCCCATGTCGCCGATGCAGAGACACAGCTGCGCGACGTTGTACCATATGTCGCCCATCTGCTCGTCGCTCGCCAGGTTGAGCGCTCGGTTGAACGACCCCACCGCCATGTCGTACTGACTGGCGTAGAAGCTGCAGAGCCCCAGATTGCACCACAGCTCCGCCGTGTTCACGCCAAGCTGCAGAAGGCGGCGATAGAACCGGATCGCGAGCTCCGGCTGATCGGAGTAGAAGTAGTGCGCGGCGACGCAAGAGATCGCTTCGATGTTCGAGGGATCGATCTCCAGCGCGCGCTTGTAGTGCGCGAGAGACTCCTCGGGGTTGAACAGCCCATCGTAGATCCAGGCCGCGGCGAGATGCAGCTTCTTCTCCGTGGGAAACACCGCGATGCCCTTCCTCAGCCACTCCACTGCGCTGTTGGGCTGATCGAGCTTGACGAAGACCTTGAAGAGCTCCAGATAGGTGACCGCCATCTCCTGATCGGCCAGGCTCGACTTCAGCTGGCGCTCGGCGTCGCGAAAGAGGCCGAGCTTGTAGTAGCACCGCCCTAGCCGCAGCTTCCACCACCAGTCCTTCAGCTCCGTGGCGGTCGTGCCCGCGGCGCACAGCTCGAGCGCCTTCCTCGTGTTGTGCTCCCGCACCAGCAGGTAGTCCTCCAGCGCCCTGGCCAAGGCGCCCCGGCACGCAAACTTCTTCAGATTGACTCGGTTCACGTCGACGAACTGCTCCCCGGCAGACTGCAGGCTCGCCGTGCCCAGGCGAATCTCCCTTCCCAGCGCAGTCACCGGCCTTGCGGTGCCCGCCCGGTCCCCTTGGAAGGCCTGGCGGATGTCGCTGCCCTCCACAGCCGCCGAAGACGTCCGAGGCCGCTCAAAGCCGGACAGGGGCCGGCCAGAGCGTGACATGGGCCGGATGCTCTGGTTCATGGCGCCCTGCTGCGTCCCAGGCCGCTTCAAGCTGGTGCCCGGGCGGGGGACGTCGGTGAGGCCATTCTCGTCAAGCAGCACTTCTCCGACACCGTCCTCCTCCAGCTCCGTCTCGTCGAGGTAGTCCTTCTTGGTGAGAGCCCGGCACTTCAGCAGCCAGGCCGCGGAGTCCCGCGGCGTCTGCGCCAGGATTTCGCTGCACACGGCGATGGTCTCATCGAGACGCTGGCTGCGGAAGTAGCATCTCGCGCGCCACAGGGGATCCACGGCGTCAAAAGTCATCCCGCCCCGCCAGCTGCTTCCCGATGCCTACAAATGGCGGGAGATGGGCATCTCGCTGGAGTTACGCTTCCGGAGGCGCGGGAAATTCAAATTTCGAGACGGCCCTTTGCAGTTGTTCTCGTTTCTGTCCGGACTCAGACGGAGGAGGCGTTCCCGACGCTCAACTTCGACGTGGGGTTGAGATTGGCCGACAGCGGCATCGTGCTGGAAAATCGAGACTAGAGGGCAGCGAGAAGCGAAGGTGGCATGAAGGGACATTGCAACCGAAGACGAGGGAACGGCGCGTCCCCAAGGTCTTCTGTGACGCGAGCTTCGATGGCAACGGACCAAAGCGTTGGCACCTCTCCTCAACACCGAATGGACAGAGAAGCGAGAGCCAGAAATCGAGAGAGAAGGAAACAAGAAAGGGGGGCTGGCGAAGTGAGGAAGAGGCACGTGTGTGCATGCTGTCGAGATGATGCTGGTAGGATAAGGGCCGGCGCTCCCGCATGCGAAGCGCTTCGCCAGCAAGCCAACACAAGTGGCAGCTTTACGGTCCCGACTCTTTCTTTGCCGGAGGCGAGCAACTTCGATCTAGAAAAGGTCCTTAGGGAGCCCGCCTCTTGTCTCCTAAGCAAACATGAAGGCTGCCTTCACGAATATGTACTGCGCTTGTGTGCCCTGACGCCGCCGCGATGCTTCGTGTCGGAGAAAGAGTCTCCGGGGCGCCAGAAGTGGACGGCGTGCTTCCTCGGTCCCACCCCCGCCAACCTGCCCGTAGGCAAGCTTGCCGACAGCTACTGCCGCTGCGAGGGCGGCGAGAGAGCTACATCTACATCGGAAAGAGATGGTTGAAGTTGTGGTCGCTAAATTGGGCCGAGCAACGCAGTAGGTGGGGTATCTGTGCAGTGTTGATCTCGTCGAACTCCCCCTTCGTGCCCGACTTGACTGTGATCCTGGCATCACAGTAGTGCGAGGCCAGGGAGAACCTCGAGAACCGAAGCGAATTACCAATCGACGGCAAGGGTGAACCAGCGCCTCCCAAGTTGTAGTAAACGTACTCCATCGTGTGCTCGGACTTCGTGACGGTGCCAATCATGAAGCCCTTGTCCTTGATGTTCGTGTATACCAAGTTGCTTGGGTGCGCCGCCAGGATAGCCTCTCGGACGGCCTCCCATCCGAAAGCCGGGTTCATGAAGGTCTGCGGCGCGAACAAGGTCTCGACGGCAGGAGCTGTGACAGCAGGTCCGTCAAACTCGACCACCACCGGGTCGCCAGAGATCTTGTTCCCCTTGCGCACGAGGCCCGCGTAGGAGTTGTGGTTGTCACCTCCAACAACGATCGGCGTCCTGGTGCTTCTGCACAGGACTCCGAGCAGGCGCTCTCGCTCTTGCCAGTACCCATCCCAAGCGTCTGGACGCCAGGGTATGCCGAACTCTCCCGACGCTTCGTACATGATGGGATGAATGACCTGCGGCGGCGTCTGCACTGCTTCGAAGGCATGAATGAGGTGCTGAATCTCGGGGAAAGCGACGCTCGAGCTGTCCACGCGCTTCGCCGCCTCCCGAAAGTCCGTGAGCTTCCGCTCGCCCAGGATCGTGGGGGACAAGAAGATCTGGAAGGGAATCCCCTTTAGCTTGGACTTCCAGAAGAACTTGGCCAGGCGCCAGAGATTCTTCCATCCCAGCTGCCTGGCTTCGCCATTCTTTCGATTCTCGCGGAGCGCCTCTTCCGCGAAGCCTCTGATCCAGGCCTGAGCATCCTCCGTCTCCCACGTGGCGTACGGATGCTCCTGCAGGATCTGGAAGAGCTCGTTGGCGTCGGCATCGACGTCGGTGATCGCCGAGATCAGGCCGGCCTCCGTACGCGCCGTCGCACGCGTGTCGTAGCTCGCAAAGCTAGCGAGTCCTCCGAAGTTGATCTCGATTTTGAGGTCGAGGAGGTTGTCGGGGTCCCGAGTGCGCACTGGCATCCACTCGTGGAAGGCTTGCGCGGCCGCTTGAAGGCGGGCGTCGTAGGAGCCCTCGTCACGGTCGCAAGGGTCGGTGATGCCTCGCAGGAGCCCGGCGTCGATCAGCTCCCGAACCGGTACCTCCACGTCGTCGGGAATCATGTTCGCGCGCTTGAACTCGTGGAGACGGGTGCAGTTCTCCTGGTGGTTGAGGGCGCCGTCGGCGCGGCCGTCGTCGACGAGCTCGTGGTCGTCCCACATGATGTACAGAGGTGCCCGCCTCAGCAGCTTCTGAAAGCCCGTGTCCTCGCGGTACTGTTTGTAGCGGGCGCGATAGTCTTCCAGGAACACGCACTCGCGCTCGAGGATCTCTTCGCCTAGGCCGCGGACGCTCCGGTCGATGATCGGGAAGAAGTCGGCGTTGCCTTCGTAGATGCTGTCTGCAACGGGAACACCACAGGCTTGTCAGGACGAGACGAGGACGAGGCTTGGCCTGGCCGCGAACAGCTTCGTACCTCCCAGATGGACGAGGAGGTCCAGCTTCTCCGTGTGGGCGGCAAGTTCGTAGACATGAAAGTACCCCCAGCGGAACGCCGCGCAGCTGAAGACGGCGTAGTCCAGGCGTTCGACGCCGTCGCGCGTCTTCGGCAGAGTACGGGTCCGGCCGATCGGGCTGAGGCGGGAGGAGCCCTTTTTCAGTGGAATGCTGTACTGGTACCAGAAGTGGCTGTTGCTGTCCAGGCCGCGAGCGTCCACCTTGACGGTGTAGTCCCGGACCTTGTCCGCGGATGTGTGGCACGTGGTGCACGAGTGCTTCCGGAAGTGCGCCCTTTCGCAACGGGGAACGGGACGAAAGAAGAAGTGGCTGCCGCGGCTGCACTCGCAGTTGTCCAGCGACGACCCCATGCACAGGCAAGCCGCCACCGGGCACACCGTGAGCTCCACATCCACCGCGTCCGGCAGCTCCCGGTCGGTGCCCTCGTTATCCGGCGTCACGCGAGTCCACAGGATCACGGCATGCTTGCTTGCGTCACCCGAGGCGACCCCGTGCTGAAAGCTGGCCAGGCCGTACGCTGCCTGGACCTGCAAGACAAGAAGCGCAGCACGTTGCAGACCCGGCATCGTTGGACCACGGAAGACGAATGCGTCTCTCTGGATGGACAAGAGACCACCGCGCGCGTCGGCGGCGGATGCTGACGACCGCTCTGTCTGTTGTCTCGCTTTGGCCCCTGGAGCGAAAGCCGCTGAATAGCTGGGAAGGTCAGTTGAACAGTGCGTTGGACTGCAGCGGGATCCCGGGGTATAGATCTCCTTGCAGCGGCTGGTCCCTTTCTACTGGACGAGAGCGAGCGTACGTAGCCCTAGCGAAGCATGAATCGGACGTAAAACGGTCAGCGAAATTGGATTGGACGCCGTCTCCGGGAAGATAGTGAAATGCATCCTACGGGGCCAGAGTGGAGCCAAGTATCCCAACGGGGTGTAATCGACTTCTCGCAGACGGAGTCACTCTACAGCCTCATCGGTGCAAAGTACCCAATGATGACTACGAGTCACTGGAAACCCAACGACCATCCTCGAGCATCCTCCCGCTGTTGTACGGACAAGCTGCCGCCTCAGCAAGGAAACGTTGCGGGGATCGACGCAACACGGCAGAACATTCGTGGCCTTCGTCGTCTTCCAGAAACTTCTTCGCTCTTTCGATAGCAGTATGCATGCTTCCTGTGATCTGCGGCAGCGAATGCACGCTTCGGGGAGAGGTGGCTGATCAATCGCCTGGGCGGAGCGATCCAGGGATCGTCGATCCGTCGATCCATCACTTTGCAGCCGGATCGATCATGGTGATCGATCATGGAATAGCGATACATCGAGTCAAGCCAGCCTATCAGCTGATAGTCCCCCCGCATCCTATTGCGCATACAAGCCAATAGACATGGACACTATAGGCCTATGGTGACGCCCGATCTCGAGAGATCTGTGGCTTGGAGAGGCCCAAAGAGATCCCCAAAGGGCCACAAGGCTCCGGGCGCCTGTGCTGTGGGCCTCGCTTGGAAGCTGCCATCGGCTTTGGACGCCATGGCCACTTGGGACGCATATCTGGAGGAGTTGCGCCCATCCATTGGCCACCCGCTCCGGAAAGTCGACGCCGCCGCCGGCAGAAGGCTCTTCAGCAGCTATCTACAGGCGCTGGAGAGCTGCGCGGCCACTGCCGAGTCCAGCGGCGCAGCAGGAACCGTCGCGCTGCCGGTGCTCCGCCTCATTCAGCAGTGGAAGGTCCCGGAAGCTCAGAACGTGGCTGCGGACGCGTTGGGAGCGCCCCCGAAGAAGCGATGGATGGCCGTGGTGGACAAAGCGGCGGCTTTGATCAAGTGGGAGGCTCTGCAAGTCCAGAGAGGTGGTGCTGCCTCCGTTTCGAAAGAGCCGGAGGAGAAGAAAGCGGAGCCGCAGCCGCGCGTTCAAGTGCGGGACGATGGCCGAGGAGCTTCCGCTGCGTGGCTTCTGGACAAATGCAGAGGCCATGTCGACGCCGGACGCAGTGTCCTCGATCCCCGGCAGTTGGCCGAAGCGGTTGTCGAATGCGCCAAGAGCGGGGACGAGGCGACTCTGCAAGCCGGGCTCTTCGATCTACTCGGCGACGCCGACTTCGACTTGCTCATGGAGATGGTGGCCCGCGCGACGGAGCTTGGTTCGCTCAGCCCTGCGGACCTGGATCACGTGGGGATGCAAGGCGGCCGGAAGACGGGGGCAGCTGGGGGCGCGTCTAGGGAGATAGAAGGCGGCGGCCTCGTCACCATGAGAGAGTCGATCCCAACCGCGGCAACCGGGCGGGAGTCCCAGCGGAGCAAGGGACGGAAGCGCAATGCAGCTCGTGATGAGGATGAGAGTGACCGCAAACTAGAGACCATGGAGGACCTTCAGAAGCTGGAGCAACGGAAGGAGCAGGAGTTTGCCGAGCACGTGGTGAAGACCGCCGTCGACGTGGGCATCGACGCCGACGTCGCGCAAAGCATGACCACGGAAGATCTTACAGCGGTGCTGGAAGCGCAAGGCGTCGACGTGTTGACATTGGAAGCCGCGGAAGCGGAGTCGGCGGCGATGAACGATCCCCTTGCCGGTGTCCCTCGCGAGTACCACGCGGCGACGTCGGGCTACACAAGCGGGACGGTGAGGCGATACTTCCCCGGCTATGAGGAGGTGATCATGCCTGCGCCGCAGACGAGACCCAGGCCAACCAACGGCCGCCTCATTCCAATTGCGGAGCTCCCTCGGTGGGCGCAGCTGCCCTTCCGAGGGATGGAGACGCTGAATCCGATGCAGTCCAGCGTCTTCGATGCGGCCTTCAACAGAACCGGGAACATCCTCGTCTGTGCTCCTACCGGAGCGGGAAAGACGAATGTCGCAATGCTCGTGCTTCTGCAGCATGTCAAGACGGCGATCGACGACGATGGCGTGCTTGATCGCCAGAGAGTGAAAGCCGTCTATGTGGCGCCGATGAAGGCGCTGGCGCAAGAAGTTGTGGCGAAGTTCAGCAAGAGACTGCAGTGTCTTGGGCTGACCGTCAAGGAATACACCGGGGACAATCAGCTCACTCGGGAGGAAACCGAAGAGGCGAATCTCATCGTGACCACGCCGGAGAAGTGGGATGTCGTGACTCGCAAAGGCGGCGAAGGCAGCCTTGCCGAGACGGTCAAGCTGATCATCCTCGACGAGGTGCACTTGCTTGCCGAAGACAGAGGCGCTGTCATTGAATCCGTCGTGGCCCGCACACAGCGGCGCGTGGAATCGACCCAGGAGCTCGTTAGACTCTGCGGAATCAGCGCAACTCTGCCGAACCACGAAGACGTGGCGTCGTTCCTTCGAGCCCATCCCGTGGACGGCACCTTCCATTTCGGAGGAGAGCACAGGCCCTGTCCCTTGGCGCAGACCTTCATCGGCATCTCGGAGAAGGATCGGCAGCGTCACTTGCGGATGCAGAATGACGTCACGTACGAGAAAGTCGCCGAGGCGCGTCGGCAGGGGTACCAAGTCATGGTCTTCGTTCACGCTCGCCGCGCTACGGTGGACACCGCAAGGCAGCTGATAGACCTCGCGACGAAGAAGGGAGAGCTGGAGCTCTTCCTCGCCGACACGGACAAGCGCAGTGGCGGTGCGTACGGGCGCCTCATGAAGCAGGTGACGAAGTCGCGGAACGATGACATAAAGAATCTGATGCCTCGCGGCTTCTGCGTGCACCACGCCGGGATGCTCCGGCCGGATCGAGCCATCGCTGAGCGCGCGTTCAGCGAGGGCGCCGTGTCCGTCCTTTGCTGTACCGCCACCTTAGCTTGGGGAGTCAATCTCCCGGTCCACACCGTCATCATCAAGGGGACGGAGGTGTACAATCCAGAGAGGGGTGGCTTCACGCACCTCGGCGTGCTGGATGTGATGCAGATCTTTGGCCGTGCGGGCAGGCCGCAGTTCGACACCTTCGGGGAGGCCATCTTGATAACCAGCCATGCGGCGCTGCCCATGTACCTTTCCCTGCTTGCGCACCAGGCGCCCATCGAGAGCAACTTCATCAAGCAGCTTGCCGACCACCTGAACGCGGAGATCGCTTCCGGGACGGTGTCCAACACGGAGGAGGCCATCCGATGGCTGAGCTACACCTACCTCTACGTCCGGATGAAGAAGAATCCGCTTGCCTACGGAGTGACCTGGGAAGAGATCAGCGCAGATCCAGACCTGCTGGACAAGCGGAGAGAGCTCGTCCGCAACGCCGCGCGTGTTTTGGATGCGAGCAGAATGTCCCGCTTCAACAACGTCTCCGGGAGTCTGGCAGTGACCGACGTGGGCAGAACCGCTTCGCATTTCTACATCCGCCATGAAAGCATCGAGAAGTTCAATGAGCTGCTGAGACCGACGCTGGACATCGTTGGTTGCCTGCACGTGCTGTGCAGCGCCGGGGAGTTCGAGGACCTCAAGTGCCGGCCCGAGGAAATCGACGAACTCGAGAAGCTGCTGAAGTCCGTGCGCTATCGCGTCCGCGCCCCCGTCGATGAGTATGCGGGCAAAAGCAACGTGCTGCTCCAGAATTACTTGTCGGGAAGGAGGCCCAAGAGCTTCACGCTCATATCGGACACAAACTACATCCTGCAGAATGGCGGCCGCGTGTCACGCGCGCTCTTCGAGATCTGCCTTCGGAAAGGGTGGCCAAACTTGGCCTTCAACTACATGAACATCAGCACGGGCATCGAGAAGCAATGCTGGTGGACTGACTCCCCTCTCGCTCAGTTTGGCGAGCTTCCCTTCGAGATCCTCCAGAAGATAGAGGAGAAGCGGCTCGACACGTTCGCCATCCTCGACATGACTCCTGGTGAGATCGGCGCAATCGTGCGCAGTCGCAGCTCGGGGGCGCAAATCCAGGAGCTCGCGGCGATGCTGCCCCATCTCTACATGGAAGCTTCCGTTCAGCCCATCACGCGGGGCGTCATTCGACTGACGCTCCGAGTCGCGGCGGACTTTGAGTGGAGTGATAGGTACCATGGAAGTTCGGAGCCGTACCTGATCTGGGTCGAGGATGGTGACACCGAGCGGCTCTACCACACGGAGCCATACTATCTCCTAAGAAACGACGCGGTCGAGGGGAAGGAGAACGTCCTGGTCTTCGTGCTCCCGCTCTTTGAACCAGCGCCGTCGCACTACGTCGTTCGCGCGATCAGTGAGCGCTGGGTCGGCGTGGACGATGCGATTTCTGTGAACTTCAATGACCTTGTGCTGCCACAGCGGGGTCTGAAGCACACGCGTCTCGTGGACTTGCCGCCGCTGCCGTTGACGGCCCTCAGGAACACGGACTACGAGCAGCTGTACGGCTACACACACTTCAACCCCATCCAGACCCAGTGCTTCTCGATTCTGTATCACACGGACCGACCCGTGCTGCTCGGCGCCCCCACCGGCTCCGGAAAGACCGCGATTTCGGAGATCGCGATCTTCCGGATGCTGAACAAGAGGCGGGTGGCCCGCTCGGCCAACATCAAAGGCCGAGCTGCTCGGGCGAAGTGTGTGTACGTGGCTCCGCTGAAGGCCCTCGCGCGCGAGAGGCTGAAGGACTGGAAGCGCAAGCTTGGCGGAGGCCTTGGCCTCAAGGTGCTGGAGCTCACGGGAGACTCGACGGCGACGCCTCGGCAGCTGGAGGCTGCCGACATCATCGTCACCACGCCGGAGAAGTGGGACGGTGTGTCACGTGGATGGCGGAGACGACGATACGTGCAGGACGTCAGCCTGGTGATTATTGACGAGATCCACCTCCTCGGCACCGACCGCGGGCCCGTGCTTGAGGTCATCGTCTCGCGCATGAGATACATGGGTGTGGCTCTGGAGCGGCAGGAACGAGCGCGTCGCAGCGGCCAGGGGGAGGCCAAGACGGATCTGGCGGATTGGCGGCAGGGCCCTTCAGGCCGGGGAGGAATCCGGCTCATCGGGTTGTCGACGGCATTGGCAAACGCCGGCGACCTCGGCGACTGGCTGGGCCTTCCGGAGCACACGTCGGATACGGTAGCTCCCCTTGGATTTTTCAACTTCAAGCCGGAGCTGCGTCCCGTCCCTTGCGAGAAGCACATCATGGGCTTCCCCGGAAAGGCGTACTGCCCCAGAATGGCAAGTATGAACAAACCCGTGTACGCCGCGATCCGGGAGCACTCCCCCACGAAGCCCGCGCTGGTGTTCGTGGCGAGCCGTCGCCAGACTCGCCTCACCGCGCAGGCTCTGATCTCCCACACGAATCAGGACGGAGAGCCTACGCAGTTCCTTCACATGGATGACGCGGAGCTTGAAGCGGCGCTGCAGGAGTGCCGCGACGAGATGCTGGCGAACACGCTGCGATTTGGAATCGGGATGCACCACGCCGGTCTCGAGAACTCGGATCGCGACCTTGTCGAACGGCTCTTCGTGGAGATGAAGATTCAGATCCTCGTTTGCACAGCGACCCTAGCCTGGGGCGTGAATCTCCCCGCACACCTCGTCGTGGTCAAAGGCACGGAGTACTTCGATGGCCAGCTGAAGAAGTATGTCGACTTCGAGATCACCGATGTGCTCCAGATGATCGGGCGTGCCGGTCGACCGCAGTTCGACGACCGCGCCGTCGCGTGCATCTACGTCGAGGAGTCCAAGAAGAACTTCTACAAGAAGTTTCTGTTCGAGCCCTTCCCGGTGGAGTCCAACCTACACAAGACGCTGCACAACCACATCTTGGCCGAGATTGCTGGTGAAACGGTGTCGTCCGTCGCCGACGGCATCGAGTACCTGTCGTGGACGTACTTCTTTCGCCGCCTCATGCAGAACCCGAGCTTCTACGGCCTGGATGACGCCTCCGCCGGTGGGGCCCGAGACTTCATGTACGAGCTGATCAGTGGTGTGATGGAAGCTCTCGTGGAAGAGGACTGCGTCGAGTATGTGGAAGACGGCGACGCGGCAGACGAGCTACTGCACGATGGCGCCCGGCCTCTACAGGCGACGCTGCTGGGGAGAATTGCGTCCTACTACTACCTGGACTACACCACCGCTGGGATGATGAACCGTACTCTCTGCGACGCGCAGGATGCCGGCCGCCGCCTTGACTTGTACGAGCTCTTGCGAATGATCAGCGACGCGACGGAGTTCGCCGAGATGCCAGTGCGGCACAACGAAGACGAAGAGAACGAGAAGCTGAGCCGGAATGTGCCCCTCAAGGTTTCGTACCAGGACGACTACGAGGATCCGCACGTGAAGACGTTTCTGCTCTTGCAGGCACACTTCTGCCGCGCGCCTTTCCCCATCGTGGACTTCGTCAACGACACCAGGGCAGCCCTGGACAATGCAATTCGCGTCGTCGCTGCGGCAGTTGACATCGCCGCCGAAAGTGGAGCGCTGGACGCCTGTCTGGGCATGATGACGCTCACCCAGATGCTGACCCAGGGGCGGTGGCAGGACAGCATCATCGGCGAGACCAACGTCGATTGGGGTGGCAGAGACAACGCCGTCTTTGGAGCCTCCGCGCTCGAGCAGCTTCCGTTCATTGACGCACACCGCAGCAGTCGAATATGCACCCTCGTCGGCAAAGCCAAGCACAGGACGGAGCTCGAGGGCGTGGGTCACCCCGCCGAGCAGCTACTGATTAAGCTCGCAGAGCTTGTCGTTCATCACCAGCAGCCCCTGCACACGCGGGGCGCTGCTGGCAATGCCACAGACGGCCCGCCCAACGTGGCGCAGAGCCGGAACGGAGGCAACGCTGTGCACGCCCTTTTCGAACAGGGCGGCTTGCGCAGCCGAGAGGCCCGCGAAGCGGCTTCGACGCTCATGAAACTGCCTGCCGTACGTGTTCGAGCGTCGATCAGTACCGTTTCGCCAGAAGGTGAGGCGCAGAAGAAGAGCGAAGTGTGCACTGCGACAACTCCGAAGGTGGAAGGGAGTGAACCGGCTGTCATCCGCTCGGGGGACGATCTGGAGGTGGAGGTCGAGCTTCGAGGCCTCTTCGGCCCTGTGAAGGCTGCGGGCGAGGCCCGACGGCAGGGCGGTCGCGAGCAGAGGGGTCGACGGAACGGGGTGATCGGTGCGTCGCGGCTTTCCAAGGCGAAGTCCGGCTGTGGATTTTGGCTGTGCGCTGGAGTCGCGGAGACGAACCAGCTTTTGGCTCTTAAGAAGGTCATGCTGCCCACGGATGCTTCGGGCGCGTGGAACTCGGTGGTGTCCCGGATCAGCTTTCCGGCAAGCGAGCTCCACAGCGGGACAGCGGCCCGGTCCACTGGTGCGAATGCGTCTTCAATCGTATCCCTCTTTGTGGTTGCCGATTCCTATCTCGGACTCGATCGGTGCCTCGAGATTCCCCTTGAAGTAGAAGCATCGCGGAGGTTGAAGCATGCCGCGTGAGATGCCTGTGTTTCTTTGGCAGTCCAGGCGAGCAGCCTGTTGAACAACAGATTTCTCTTTCGAAACAGAGTTGGCAACCTACTGCTGCTCCGACACGTATCGCAGAATTTTCTCAAGCTGCATCACTGCGCTGCTGGCCTTTGGCTGTAGCCAATGTACGGCACCTCGTTTCCACACTACCGCCGCTCGGATGGACGCTCATGGCTACGGCACCGAAAGCAGCTTCTACCGCTGGCGACTTCACGTCAATCGCCAACCTGAATCAGCAAATGAAGGGACGAAGAACTCTCTGTGAAGCTATGATCCAAAAGCTCTTATAAGGGCGTTGCGGATCTTTACTCCGTGGCGCCGCGACATGGAAGAAGAAGGGAGAGTTAAGCCGCAGGACGCCCTTCGGATGTCGGAACCTCCACATGCTTGGCACCGTCATGGAGCCTTTGGCTGTACGCCTTTGGCCCGACGTAGTAGAGCAAGATCGGCAGAAGAATCATCCCGTGGCCAACGCCGAGAACCACCGTCGCGAAGAAAAGCCGGAAGAGCACCCGGAAGACGTACGATTCCGACTGCGACAGCAGCACGACCGCGAGGAAAGTCGAGAGCGCGCCATTCAGCACTGCGGCTCCGATGTCGCCAAGAGCCGCGATGACGCGCTCCTCGTTCGTTCCCTGCTTCGTCATGAAGGCGTGTCCAACATGAGCGCTGTAGTCGACGGAGAGGCCGACGGCAAGGACCAGCATGATCACGGCCACGTTGTCGACGACGAGATCCCAGTAGAACATGACTCCGAGAATGTCCGCGATCGTCATGCCCACGCAGAGGAAGACGAGGCCGGAGGTGATGGGGTGGGCGATCAGCACCAGCGTGATGATGAACACTGCCATCAGCGCCAGCCCAGTGCCCTGAATGAGCTCTCGGTAGATGATCTTGTAGGTCTCCCACAAGAGGTACGCATAGCTCCAGGCGAAGCCCTCGACGTCGTCCCAGCTGCCCACGAGGGATCGCATTCCATCCATGGCGTCAATCTGCTTGTCCGTGTCATCTCGCTTTCCTCCACGGGGGTCGTCCTCAAGAAAAGACACGTACTCAAACTGGATGCGACTGGCAATGATCTCCGTGGGGGAAGCGAAGGCAACAGACGAGTTGTAGTCAAAGCCGGGGCCGTCCAGGAACTCGAGCAAGCTCGAGAAGAACGTGGCCTCGTCGGAGACCACCTGGTACGGGGTACCGTCGACCGACGCCGAAGACAGGGCCGCTGGGTTCGTGTCATTCATGTAGAGAATGAAGTCCTCGATCCAGCTCTCGTAGCCGGAGCCATCCTGGAGGGGATCCTTGACGAACGGCTTCCGATCTTCGCGTCCACTGAGCCGCAGCTTGAGGTCCTGCAGCACCGCCTGGGAGGCGAAGTAGTCCATGTCGGTGGTAACAACCTCCACCGTCGTTCCGCGATCGGCGAAGTACTCGTCGTTCTTGTCGTAGGTATCAAGGAGGTATGATCCATCCGGAATGAAGTTGCGCTCGGACGACTCCACGGACAGCAGGGTGGCGCCGTGGATGAACACGCCGAGCATGGCGAAGAAGCCCAGCGCCAGGAACTCTCTCACTCCTCGTCTGAGAATGAACGGGGCGAAGTAGTCCTTCAGGAACGTGGAAATATAGGAGCGCGGCGGCTCGTAGTTCTTCGTCGCCTCGGCATCAGCCTGCCGACCATGGAAGCAGCAGACGAGGTCCGCTCGGTTCGCCGCCTGCCGCCTGGCGTCAAGACTCAGGCACGCCGTGAAGAAGGTGACTTGGTAGAGGAAAAGGGCCAGGATTCCAATCGCAGCATAAGCGCAGAAGGTGCTCAGGCCCGGGAGGACGGTGGAGATGCTGATCGAGAACGCGACAAAATCGGTCAGCGACGTCACGGTGATGCTGACCCCGGAATGGCCCAGAGCTCTTGCCACTCGCGTCGGCGCGTCGAAGGCTTCGCCTGGCAGCGGCGGAGTCTGATCAAAACTGTTGGCGATGACGAAGCTGTCGTCCACGCCTAGTCCGAGCAGCACGAAAGGGAGAACCGAGTTCACGGGGCCGTAGAACTGACCGAAGGCCGAGGCGAGGCCGATGCTGGTACCGACGCTCATGCCGACGGTCACGAGGCATCCCAGGCTCAGCGAGAAGCGCATCTTGACTGGCGTGAAAGCGCCGAGGTTGATCGCCATGTAGATGAGGATGATGACGTAGCCGAGAGAAATGAGGCCGATGTCGCCCGTGATCGCCTCACCGAACTCGTCCGACAGGGACCGCTGCGCTTCCGGGTAGCACCGAAGCCGGACCCCGTTTGCCCCTTCCAGCGTCCTTCCGATGAAGAGATCGAGGAACTTGTCTTCGAAGTCCTCGCCGCGCTCGTCAACCGATTCGCCGTCGCTCGTTTCCTCATTGCTCGCGAGGAAAAACGTGAGCTTGGCGGCGTTTGCGTTCGTCACGATCTCCGCATCTCTATCATCCAAGGCCATCCAGTTAGTCTCGCGTACGTTTCCAGCGGCAGCATCCGGTGCCCGCGGTCACCCTACCCGGAGATCTGGATGGTAAGCTCCCCCAGGTTGGGCTCCAGGTCTCCAACCGAGTTCTCGGAATTCAACGTCGCCTCGGGATCACTGTCGGCGCTCAGAGTCGTGGCGTTGTAGCCCCAGGTGTCGAGGATGCTGAGGACGACGCAGGGGTAGCCACCCGAGTTGCCTAAGGTCCACGCGGTGGGCTTGGAGTTGCGGCCGCTCCACAAGGGCTGCAACCGTTTGTGCAGTACCTGGCTCGCAGATGTCCTGGAAGTCCAGCGTCTCGCCCCCGAAGTTGATGGTAATGGCCTCGATGTCGTTGAAAGCGCCCATGATCGTCTCGAAGCCTTCCTTGGAGAACAGCTCCCCGCTTCTCTCCTCCATGATGACCACATTCCGCCGCGACTCGGACGGGAAATAGCTTTCGTACACCTCCTGGTCGTCCAGCGCCTGCGTATCCTGCGGGATCCAGAGCTTCTCTCCGCGGCTCTCCGTCTCGAAGCTGAACACCGCGCCCAGTATGCTCAGCACGAAGAAGAACAGCGTCGCGAAGATGGTCCTCCACGGATTTGTGGCCACCTCGACGCCGATTCTCTCGAAGGACTTGTTCATCACGCCGTCCACCGCGTTGGCCACGCTCTCCAGGGAGAACTTCTCCCTCTGCTCCCCCTTCTTCGCCGTCTCCGGCGCGATCTGCATGGCGCCCGTCTTGCTCTCCTGCATTGTAGCCCGATTCTGCGGCGGCGCGGCGCGGCGCCGGTCACGGGAGGAGTGGGTTTCTTGCTGCGCATGTGTACGGCAGAGACCGCGGTCAGTGCTATGCTACGGCTGAACAATTGACCCAAATCACACGTTTCGATTCCCAATGGCCACGTCAGGACGCGTCTGGTTGGTATGGTCAGTAGATAGGCGGCTCTGATTGGCCAGCCTTGGCATCGATACGCTCGAGCTCGCGCCCAAAGGCCATTATCGAGGCGGCACGTTGCATGAAAGAAATGGGAGATGGGCGCTGAGCCCGCAAAACACGCACATCATTGCCGCACCTTTCCACCTTTCGCTCATTCAGTACCACACGCTCCGATGCCTTCTCCGCGGAATCCGTGGACACCTAGCTATGCATCAGTTCGGAGCCGGATCGATCGTCATCCTCATGGCTGGCTGGTGATCATCGATGAGCGAAGCAACACGCCAGCCACTGCTTCTTTGATGCATAAAACTGCCTGCCTGGAGGCAGTGAGCTGCCTGCTACATAGACCTAGAGCGTAGACGCGCCGCGCATACTTCACTTTTGCTTGCTTGGCTGGTCCAAGTCGGCTCTGCTCAAACTTTGCTTGCTTTTACGTTGATTTCGGCTGATACTGCTTGGCTGCTTGCTTGGCTGCTTCTAGTTAGCAAGGAATCTCGACAAGCAAGTTGCTTGCCGCCGCAAGGCAGGCAGTCTTTCCGATGCGCTCTACCCAGCAGCCAGCCAGTCGCTAGCCTGCGCTTGTAGCGCTGTGGAACCACCATCCGCGGGGCGTCACGGATCTGGTCTTTCTCTCCTCGCCCGCATCGCCCGCGAATGCATTCTTATTTCAATTCTTGTCTTGGTGCCATCTGCTCATGCGTCACTCCCGACCCACAGTGCGCTGCAGTACTTTACTGTTGTCTCAACCCACTATACCCGCGTGCCACAGCCAAATAGGCAGCGATCTTCAACCCTGGAGTTGTTCTTGCTCGACGGGCAGCTGCCTTGCGGCCTTCAGCTGCGCCACGCAAGCCCGCGACGGACTTTGCACCTGAGTGCCGAGGTGCCAGGTGCCGTCCGAGGCCTCTTCCGAAGGAGGAAGTTGCACCACATCCGGCTGAGGTGGGCAGAGCTCCGCCCTGTCCAACCTGCCTTGTTCAGCGAGAGCCACGGAAATTGCTCGGCCGGGAGGTCTTCTTCGACTCTTCCAGCCACTGCGACGCCCCAGAGTCGCGCAGAAGGCTTGGGAGCTGCGGGCGTGAAGGACTTCGGGGCCGGGGGCCGTGGTTGGCGCGTTGAAAGCAGCAGCGAAGCGTCCTGCGTCTCGAGCACAGCCTTGTCCAGATGGATCGCGAGACCGTGCTCATCGCCACAGCCGGCGTCATGGGCGTCTGCTTGATTTTCTTGATGCGGAGACGGCGGCAGGACACCCTCGGAGGCGGGCACGTGATGTTCCACCCGCGCTTGGAGTCCAAGCTGGACATGAGCTCCCGAGGAGAGGTGGCCGGCAGCTTGCTGCACCCGGAAGGGCCCAACATCGGCGCACAGAGCGAGAGGCACTGGTTCAGCAAGGACCCCCACTACCCCGAGCGCACCGACCTGCTGCACACCGGCCACGCACAGGGCGGCAAGCTCGTGATCGTCATGGTCGGCGTGCCCGGCCGGGGCAAGACGTACATCGCGAGGAAAGTGGCCCGGTATCTGAGATGGATCAACTACCGCACGAGGGTCTTCAGCTTGGCGCGCATGCGCCAGGAGCAGTTTGGGCAGAAGCAGAGTGCGGACTGGTACGACCCGAACAACGCGGACGCGCACTCGCTGCGCATGGAGGTCCTGCGGCGCGCGGTGGACGACATGATGCGGTTCCTCAATCGGGGAGGAGAGGTTGCGATTCTGGACGGCACGAATGTCACCAAGGATCGCCGGGAGTTGATCAGGAAAGCGGTCGCGCAGCAGGACGGCTTCTCCGTCATGTTCATCGAGAGTGTCTGCGACGATCCCGAGGTCATTCAGGAAACGCTGTCCGGCGTGGAGAACTACAGTCCGGACTTCATCGCCAGCGACGACTTCGCGCGCCGCGTCGACTTCTACACCAGCGTGTACCAGTCGGTGGACGATGACGAGGGCATGCTCATCCGCGTGCACAACCAGGGTCAGCGAATCTGCGTCGCGGGGCTTCAGGGCTTCCTCCCCAGCAAGCTCCTCGCCTTCGTCTCGAATCTCCACGGCACGGTCAGCCCGCCTGTGTACATGACCCGCCATGGCGAGTCGATGTTCAACGTGGAGCATCGAATCGGCGGCGACTCCCCCCTGAGTGATGCAGGCCGGCAGTATTCGGGGGCGTTGAGCGACTTCTTCGAGAAGCTTCCCAACGTCAGCGACACGCTCTGCGTCTGGAGCTCGACGATGCGCAGAGCTCGTCAGACGGCGAACCCCGTGGTGGCGCGCAAGCTCTGCAAGCGATACGTCGAATGGCGGGCCCTTCGAGAGATCGAGGTCGGCGTTTGTGACGGCCTGACCTACCAAGATGTCAAGCAGGAGTTCCCCTCCGAGTACGCAGCCCGGGAAGAGAACAAGCTGCGATATCGCTATCCTCGCGGTGAGTCGTACCTGGACCTCATCAGTCGCCTAGAGCCCGTCATCATCGAGTTCGAGCGCCAAGCGGAGCCGCTGCTCATCGTTGCGCACCAGGCCGTCCTTCGCTGCCTGTACGCGTACTTCTTGGACCTGCCCGAGGAGGAGGTTCCGTACCTCAGCATTCCTCTACACACGGTCATTAAGCTGGAGAACCGAGCTTTTGGGTGGCGGGAGCAGCGCTTCACGTTGGCCTCGACGTAGTAAACGGAGGTCCGAAAGTTCTGTCCCGCCGGGCTTCTCACGGAAGAGAAGAGAAGCCACGAAGGCCATGCGGCGAAAAAGGTAGATCTGCCCAGTCTTCCGCGGGCAGGAATCGCCCTCGGAGACGGCACGTAGTACTCAGACAGATAGCGCTTCTTGGAGGTGAAGCTTTTCAGTGAAGAATGTGCGTTGACCAGCGGTGCCGCAGCGATCGATTGGGGGGGAAGGAGGGAAGGGAAGGGGGGGAACTTGTGGATCATTTCGCGGCTTAGGATGCGGCGTCGCAAGCACGGTTTCTTTTGTCAGGATGAAGGCTCAAGATGCTACACTGGGTGTACATCTCGCCGTCACTTGCTTGCACCCAAGAACCACAAACCAAAACAGAAAACACAAGAGGACGCCTCTTTCCGGCGAGCTGCCGCGTCGAGCGGATCGCTCGTGAAGTGCCATCGCACGTCCCGTTCCCAGCGTGTTGCAGGTGCCGCATTCCTCTGCTCCGTGCGCGTCTTCCCCGCCCTCCTTGCGCACGATGCAAGTCTCCCTCGTCGCGCTCAGCTCGAGGTGGCGTCCTCGTCCTTGGCTTTGCGCTTGTTGCCAGCCTGCTTCCAGGACAGGCCCGGATCTCGGCCGACGTCCTTGGACCCCGAGTTGATGTACGGCCCGCGCATGACCTGAGAGCCCGTGAGCGCCTCTTCCCGAGTGGAGAGGTTCTTGGTCTGCCTCCTGCGACAAGAGACTGCATCAGGCGGCGGCGGCGCAACGACACCTTATCCCCGCAACGTACAGCTTCAGGTACGGGAAGGCCGCCATGGCGCCCACGAGCGCCACAAGGCCCACCACCGTCACGGCGTTCCGCGCGCCGCTGGGTCGGTGCCGCATCTGAGAAGGGATCGGGCGGGGCAGCGAAGCTTTGGAATGGTGCGTCTGGCGGTGCGGAACCGCAAGGGAGAGGCCTTCGTGGAGGAATGGATCTGCGACGCCGCGGTCCACGTGGCCGACGCCCCTTTCGCCGGCGACGCGTCGCTGGTGATCACCGGCTACACGCGGGAGCCCTGCCTGCTGCAGGGCAAGGAAGACCCGCTGCGCCCGGAGCTGTGCGAGATCCGCACGGGCGCTCTGGAGGCCACGAACCGAGCCGACAAGCTCCAGGGCTTCGCCAGCTACCTGGCCGAGCGGAAGAAGGCGGCGATCGCCACGGCCTCCGAGGACGTGCGCTTGGTGCTACTCCCTCCAGAGTCCTCCGAGGTCGCCGGGATCCGCGTGGTGCTCTACCGGAGACCGAGCAAGTTCTCGACCCACGAGAAGCCCTGGGAGGCCGAGGAGGAGACCAGGCCGAGCAAGAAGCTGCGTCGCGTCGATCCGCGCCGGCGGCCGCAGCCCCGCCAGCAACGAGTAGAAGCAGTGGATCGGCCTAGGGGAGTGTCGCCGGACTACGGCGCAGTAGACGAGGCGGGCTACGTCTGGCGGCGGAGTCCCGAGGCGCGGAATGGAACCTTGCCTCCTTGCGTGTACTTTCAAGACCACCGGAGGCGGTACCTCTTCGAATGCGGCGAAGAGGGCCTGAGACTGCTTGAGGCGCTGGTCGAGGCCAACACGCCCTTGCTGGATCAGAACGAGCGACTGCTGCGCGAGACGGGGGAGTACGAGCGCGTGGCACAGGATGGCCGACGGATTTACGCGGACAAGAACTCGCTTGCATCCAAGGGGATCACCTGGACGCACGAGGAGTACGGGCACGCGGGCATGCAGCGGGTGTACCTGGGCACCAAATGCTGGCAGCGCTTCACGGAGACCTACAACCTGCTGGACCGCGGCTCGCCGGAGTTGAAATTCGTGCTTTCCGCGCTTCAAACGAATGGAGAAACCACGATTCGCGCCGCGTCCCTTGGCGGAGGCCCGGGCTTTGAGCTCTTCGCCCTCAGGAAGTGGCTCGATCGCAGCTTTCCCGACATGCAGGGCGAGCTGCATAGTCTGGATCTGCAGGCGGAGTGGAAACCCTACGCCGAGGGTCTGGGCCTCGGCTTCGTCGGCCCGTGGGACATCACCAGCGGGGATCTCCTGCGAGACCTCAAGATGCAGGACGGGGACTTGCATCTCGTGATCATCAGCTACGTCTTGATCTACTGCTGCACGGCCGAGACGGCCGACATGCTTGCGAGGCTACTCACGCCCGTCGAAGATGGGGGGAAAGGGGTGAAGGCCTTGTTGGTCTCGGAACGAGCCCACGAGCAGCCGATGATTGCCATGCTCCAGGAACGAGGCATACCAGCCGTCCGCCTCATGAGGCAGGACAACGCAAGGGAAGGCACGGACGAGAGACAGCTGCTCTTCCTGTCCAAGAACTGCGACATGGCGCGAATGCTTCACAGCGGCGACCGAGAGCGCTTTACGACCTTCCAGAACGTGCCTTTCATGCGAGGCACCTAGCGACAGCTTCTGAATCAGATTGGTCGCACTTCGTATCTGCGGCAACACCTTCGGAAGAGGACCGGCCGCCAATCAAAGGAAGTTGCTGTCCGGATACTTTCGGCAGAGCTCCTCCCGCATCTCCGCAGCTTTCTGCCCTTCGCCATGCCTGCGATACGCAATGATCATGTTTCTGTAGGTGATGTCATCCGGTGCAACTCCCGCCTCTCTCATATCTCTGTACAGCTCCTCCAGCTGCGGCACCATAGGCTTCCGCGCAAGCAGCGTGATCAGCACATTGTATCCTACAAGGTTCAAGGGCTGGCCTGCTTCCCGAAGGTCCGTGTACACGCCGTACGCCCGGGTCACGTCGCCGATCTTGGCAAAGGCGTGGAGAAGACCATCGATGTTGCGAACCTGGGCGCCCGCTGCTCTGGCCTTCTCCAGGACGGAGACTGCCCTCTCGACATGACCAGCCTTGCTCAAGGCGTTCACAACGACGCTGTAAGTGATTGGCGAAACCCTGACGCCTCGACGATTCATCTCGGAGAGGGTCTCCTGAAGCTTCTCCACTTGGCCGCCTCGAGCAAAGGCTGCTATCAGCGGAACGAATGTGCCATCGTCCGCAGGGATTCCTAGTCGCGACATGCGCTCCAAGAGCTGCTCCGCACGCTGCACCTGGTTGGCCGCGGCGTAGCCGTTCACCAGTACATTGAACGTCGCGGTCGCGATGGGAATGCCTGCGCTCTCAAGGTGCTCGAGGGTGGAGGCCACGGCGTCCAGCTCTTTGTTCTTTGCGCAGGCATGCATCAACCATCGGAACGGCTCATCGCGGCCTATTGGGGCAGCTCCCGATGGCGATTGGGCCGCCCAGTTGTCGGCCGAGTCCCGGACAATCTGAAACGTGCGCTCGTCGGGATGCACTCCCGCGGCGGCCATCTTGTGGAAGAACCTTCTCATCGCCGACTTGCTGCCCGAGCCTGCAGCGATCAGGCAGTTGAAGATTGTAGGGCATGGAGCGACGCCTAACTTGGGCATTCTGTTCAACAGCCACTCCGCGCGTGTAAACTCGCCAACCTCGCAATATCCTTCGATCATGTATCGCACGTGGCTCGCATCGGGGAGAGGGCCTTTCTGCTCCAGGTCCCGCAAGAGCTGCTCCGCGGTGCGGAAGTCCCTTGCTGCAGCGCAGCTTCGAACCAGACTGCAATGCGTATCCAAGTCCAGCTCCACTCCCTCTGATCGCATCTGCGCCAGCAGCTGCTTCGCACACGCGATGCCCGGCCCCTTGCATTTGGCCATCCCTTGCAATGCACGCCGACACGCACCGGGCCCCTCCCGAGGATACCGTGCTCGAATCTCCCGCAGCAACTCGACCGCCAGGGCGAAAGCAGAGCGCTCCAGCTGCCCTTCCAGCGCTCTCTCCATTGTCTCGTACGGGACATCCACATCCGCCCGGCGCATCTCGCCGAGAAACTCCGCGAAATCGCCAGTGCAAAGAGTCGGCGCTGCAGAAAATGCCCCCAGCGCGTCCTCCCAGAGCTTCGCGTCGGAGGTGCGAAGCAGGCGAAGTGAAGCCAGCGCGGAGCGGCCGTCTCCTTTCCGAAGATGGGCTTCGACGTCCGCCAAGCGCTGTTCCCGGGGCAAATCGTGGACCACGTTCTGCACGGCTCTTCGCCAGGACTGGTACTCCTCCCTAGACTGCTCGGGAGCGTCGCGAGGCCGCTTCGTCGCGTTCGACGGCACCGCAAAGGCTTTCTGCATGCGCTTGATCCGCTCGGCGCGCATCCACAGAGAGCTTCTGCGGCGGATCTCCGCTGACCACGACCGGCATCTCAACGCTATGGGCGCAGGACGAACTGCGAAGCGCCACGCCATGCTGATGACGCCGGTGCGGCAGTGTTGTGGCGCTGTGAACCCCAGGATGACAGACGGAAGTTGTGGCCACTGCGGGAGTGACAGACAGATCCACGACTTCCGCGAAGACGGAGCTGCTGAGAGCTGCAAGGGTTTGATATCAGAATGGATGATGGAAAGAACGCCCTTTCTGATCGCCCCTCGCCGCTGCTGGCGTCGTTCCCCTGCTGATTTGCTTCATGTCCGTGCTGCCGTGGCGCTAGTCAGGGACAAGACCAATCGGAGCGGAGGAATTCCAAGGGGCTGTCTTGAGAGACTGCTTCGTCGGATTGAAGCGGAAGACTTTCTCTTCAGCGGCATCCAAGACGGCATCATTGTCTACTGAGTGGTCGGGACCCTTCCAAGGGATTCTCTGCCGCCTCACATTCGCAGTTTTGGGAGATAGGAAGCGTCGATGTGCCTCAACAGCCCAAGGATATCCTTTGCAGCGGTCGACGCCGTCGATCTGCCGTGCGACTGCCGAGCACGCTTTTGCCCAACCATCACTGCCCGACGAAAGGCTATGCGTTCCCTCGCCGCTATGAGCCGCCCTGCTGCTCTCATGGCCTTTCGATTTCCATTCACGTCTGAGAGAATCCCTACTCGCAGAGCGCGGAGGACGAGGTACCGCAGCAGCTCCCGGTTTGAAAGCAGCTCGCACCGCGACGCTCCTCCGCGTCGCGCCTTCTTCTTCTCGGTGCACTGAAGGACGACCCGGACGCAGTACTGAGATATCGTCACAGACGTCGCGTCGAGAAAGGCGCAGAGATTGATCTCACACGAGTGCCGCTTGAGAAGCGTGAAAGCCTTCAGCGAAGCTACGAGGGCGCAGCGGTACAGATTCGCAGCCGCTTCTTGGACGCCATTCACCTCGGTGTCCAGAATGAGCGCGTGGACCTTTGACCGTATGAGGTGTTTCAGCTTCCGACAGAAGCTCTCCTCTGGACTCACGGTCGGGTCGATGCCGATGAACCAGTCGATCGGACGATGAAAGATGCGCGAAAAGTCCGGCCGTACCGTCAACCGTCGTGCATCGAAAGTGTGACCGCACCAGGCGAACTCGGCGTCTGAAACGACGCTTGTCGCGATGGATTTCGGAAGCGTCGCTCGCTGCTCCTTCGTCAGGGGAAAGTTGATCTTGGTTTTGGAGGGGTTGATGTTCACGCCCAGCTTCCTGTATCGGAAGATCTCTCGGAGGAACCTCGTGATGATCTGAGGACAAGTCGACATACAGATGTAGTCGTCAGTCATCCGCAAGATCATACTCACGTCCTTCCCGCCCGACTTTCCTTCTCGGCTTCCGCTGCGGACTGACGTGATGATGGGCGATCGGAAATGATCTCCCTTCGCCTTCGGCGAATGCCTCGGGTCCTGCGCTCCATGAGGGCGGGACACGATTGGCCTGCGTCGACAGCTCTGAGGACGACACGGCACGGCCCGGAAGTAGCTGCCAAGGTGCTCGACGTACCGGAAAACTTTGGAGAAGAGGCTCCGGTCGATGAGGCCCATGTACAAGTTGCAGAGCGGGGCGCTCAGAATCGACCCCTGAGGGATGCCCCTCTGCTGCTTCAACCGAAGACCCGACAGAGAGACCTAGGACAAGAGGCGAGGGAGAATCAGCGGCCACGACGCGCTCTGCAAAGCCTTAGCGAGACGCACTACCTCGTGCTGAAGGACGTGTCGCTGAATCCTCGCCAGAATCTCGTCTCTTTCTAGCTTCTTGTGGACGACGGAGTCCACGAAGACGGCGTTCGAGCGAGTGGCATGGGACACCTCTCTCGTACATCTTGCCGCGAACGGAATGACGTTCCCCGTGATTGCTGCGCTGCGCTTCACGCGACACGTGATGCGCTCCTGCGACGGCAGCGGGTGCATCATGATGTGCCTGCTTATCGTGTAGGAGTCCTCCGATATCAACCCCTCGAGCACTTTCAACAGAATCGGTTGGACGATGTTGTCGAAGCATTGCTCCACGTCGACGCTCGCGATGAATATCTTCTGGTCCTCTGATCCTTCCTCTGCGGCGGCCCCGGAAGAAGCTCTACTTCTCAGCTCCCTGGCGAAGCCTCTGAATCTCGTGAAGATATCCTCCTTTCCCTGAATGCCGAAGCCCCACACTTCGGGGTGTGCGTTCATCTCGAAGCGCATCACCTCGAAAGCCGTTCGAAGCCGCTGATTCACAGACGTTTGAACGTATGCCTGTCCTGATGCTCGCATCTTCTGGGCGCTCCGTGCCAAAGACTCCTCATGCGGAAAGGTTCCCGCCGTCTCGGCACCCTGCTCCTTCTCCCCCACGGACATCTTACATGCCACACGGGCTGTATGGCGTCTCGACAAGTTCGCGATCGGTCGTACCTTGCTCGGCTTCGGCAGCAACCTAATGTTGCAAGCTGGCACGCCTGAGGAGGCGGAACCTTGCGGCTTCTCAAAGGTCCCTTTCAGCAGTTGGTCTCTAGCTTTCAGGCGGATCAGATGCCATATCTGCTTTCGGTAGTAGCAGAGACTCTGGCCTTCACCTTCCCGCTCCGTGATGTAGAAGTTTGCGCGTAGAAGCGGCGCGACGAAGTCCTCCAGGTACCACAGCATCACGTTTCTCAGCATGTCCACTCGGACTTCAGCAGTAGAGGACGCTGTCATCGGAGGCCCGTCGTCTTTGGGGAGCCACGGAATCCCTGTCAGCGAGCAATCTCGAGTGCTGTCCTCTGTAGAGAGCGCTTCGAAGCGACGCATGGTGACGAAAGCAAAGGCATTGCTCAGAGCCCTGCGCAGATTCTTGCGTGATCCGAACAAGGCCTTTGGAATCACCCGTAGGGTGACTCTTCTGACGAAGTCGAAGACCGCACTGGAGGGGCAGTGCTTCGCCAGCAAAGCCTCCAGCGACAACGCGTCTGCTGACGGACGCTTTCTACGCCTGATTCCCGAGCGCCACGTCACGTACGGCAACGTAACTGGACAGCTGGACTGGAGCAAATGTCCATAGGAGCAGCGGGCATGCCGCACCAGAAGGGTGTGGCACAACTCCCGCACTTTCGCCAGCGCAACCCGCTGAGTTTTGCTCCGCGGGCGCTTCCACTTCCCTGACATGTGCTCCCCAATGGCTCCCACCTCTTCTCGAAGCAGAATCGTACGCGCGGCGATCATCGATAACTTCCGCGAGAAATTGGTGCTAAATGCGTGGCCAAAGTCGCAGAGGCGGTTGAGGATGTGCGAGGATGGGAAGCCTGGCTTGCGACTGCTCCGATCGGCGTAAAGCATGCGGGAGCGAGGGATGGCCTCCCGGCGCTGATTGTACCGGACCGAAGCCGTGCTCTTCGCGCTGCTTCCGGTAGCTGTCGATCCCGAGCTGCGGGTGGCGAGACTTTCACCAGAGTGTAGGGCTACGATGCTCTGCGACACGGCAGCCGCGTGGTCCTCGAGGGCAAGGTCAAGGCTCTCCGCATCGCTATCAGGCGCAGCGCCCGCTAGGGGATGTGAGTCAGGAGCAGCGATCGGCTCCTTCGCTTCCTGTGACTCTTGGGCATGCTCCCGAAGCCTCTTCTCAGGTCGTTCGCGCCTGGCGTGGCTTCTCGGCAGCCTCTCCCGCAAGACGTCGACGCTCCCTTTGCCATCCAGCTCGCCGTCCTCGTCCGCCACAGTAGGCCTTTTTCGCTTCTTCCCTCTTCGCTTCGACTTCTTGCCGTCCATGCGCCGCAGATGCACAGACCTCGCCAGCGTTCCCGTGAGCGAGAGCGGCACATCATGAAGAGGTTGGCCAGCAACCTGGGGAAAGCGAGGTCAAACGTCCTGACCGACAATGGAGCAGCTCAGGAAGAGCCGGCGATTGAAGTCTCCACCTGGATGACATTCCCTTGCCCCAGCGGCAGGAACAGGTCACAGTGCACCAGGAGGTGCATGATGAGCTCGTCGCCCGCTCGGTGATGCAAGAGGCGGAAGGTCGGCGTGTTGAGCGCGTCGTGGAGCGTGTTGGGCTGGTAGCAGTCGATGGTGGGACACTGGCGCACTGCTCCGTCATTGGCAAAGCGTCGACTGCGGAAGCCCAAGGACAGCAGGTTCTTGCTGGATCCTCGAGGAGCAAACAGCAGGCGCTTCACGGCCTCGAAGAGCAGCTCGCGCAGCGGAGACGCCGGAGCCGTACATGCCCGCCTCGGACAATCGCACGGGCCTGCGTGCGCTACGATGCCCTCTTCCAGAAGCTGTCTGTACTCTGCGGGATTGCGTCCAGGTCACCGAGGAGGCTTCTTTTCCGGGCGGCGCGGTAAAGATCCTCACGAAGCGCTACCTTCGTCGTCCTTGCTGCGGCGCAGCCTCAGGTCTGGCCCCGCAAAGCCTTCCAGGTACTCTCCGATTGGCTTTGCGTGCGGCAGGATGCTGCGTACGACGACGTTCATGGTCTGTGGGGAGGGGTGGCATGGACCTCCAGAAATGGCGGGAAATTCAAAAGATCCGCCCAGAAAATTGCGCCTTTTGTAACGATTATTCCGTTTTTCTAGCACAAATACCGTCTTTAAGGGCGGCCCGTCGCAAGGGCAGTCCGAAAAGCCCGTGGCACCGGCCGCGACGATTTACATGGGAGACACGCTTTCCACGGACGCAACTGATCGAGCGAGGCTTCTTCTTCTTCTTCTTCTTCTTCTTCTTCTTCTTCTTCTTCTTGGCCTAGTCGCTCCTTCGCCGACGGAAGAACACCGTGAGATTGTTCGCTGGCATCTCGACAACTTCGTCCAACTGGAATCCGCAAGCCTCTGCAACGGCGACGACGTCCTCCAAGTCCCGTATACCCCAGTCCTCGTTGCGCGCCCTAGCCAATCATCAGGTTTTTTTTTTCCGAGATCGTTGCGGAAGAAAGGCACGCAGCGACAAGACAGAGCATGGCACGTACCGGAGACTGAGATCGAAGCGCTGGTTGGACTCGACCATGAAGTTCTCCCTGCGGAACGGCCCGTAGAGAATGCAAAGTCCTCCTGGCTTGACAACCTCGGCGCTCATTGCAAATAGGCCCCTGAACAGAAGCCTGCTAAGCCCATCGCCGATTGCCCAAGCGGACGCAATCCAGCCTTACTTCGTGCATTGCGGCGGGGAGATGTGGATCATGTTGACGTTGAAAACCGCGTCCACGCCTTCTCTTCAACACCAGAAGCACACGATACGACGCAGAAGATGGGCTGAGGAGCTTCTCTCAGGTTTCCGCCTTTGCCTTCCTCGGTGCCATATCACCCAGGCGCCAACGAGCCGAGCCACGCCTCCACCAACCTGAAGTCCTCGCGCAGTTGCAAGAGAAGCTCCTCTGCTGCAGCTCCTGCGTCATCGTCCCCAAAGGCCATGATGTCCAGCTCCAGAGGATCCAAAACCTCCCCATCGCCATCAGACCTCTAGACCGCAGCGACGTGTCAGCGAAGCTCTCGAGCCTGGTCCTGGTCGAGGAGAGGCCCGCCGCGACGCACCCCCGCTCCATACGCAGCAATGCTGGCCAACAAGGGTGGGTCCACTTCACTTGGCTGCCACTTCAGTCGGGCACCAAGTTGCTCGGCAAAATGAGCCGCATGCTGTCCCGTCCTAGCAGAACGTGGCTTAGCAAGATACGAAGGTCTGCTTCGCTGGGGCGGTGAAGGTCGACTCTTCCGCTTGGTTTGTTCTTTGTTTGGCCCAGATACAAGCTACGCACGGCGCGCTTCCAATCTCACCCCGACGCCACTTCGAGAACCTTCACGTCTCCCGACGGTAAGCGCTGAGCGACCACGTCGAAGAGGACATCCTTGTTGCGCTCTGCCGCGGGGGCCACTAGCCGAGGATCGTTCTCCGCGAAGCCAGTGGTCTTCATCCCAAACGGCCTCCACGCAGCAGCACCGGACAAGCAGACGGCTGAAAAACACGCCAAGGGCCCAGCGAAGCCTTTCATCGCGCCCTTGGCGCCGCGTTTTTCGGCGGGAAAAGCCGCGATCCCGGCCAAACGATACCGGCGGGCGCGTAGGGATCTTTTTCGCGGGGTCAGCTGATCGGTCTTGGGCGCAGAGCGCCTTTAGCGATGCTGGCCTCTGCGGTGCGAAAGCGCTCGCCTCGGCCGAAAGCCAGCTGCGGGAATGTTCACTGATTTTCGGAGGCCGGGCCGGCGGAGGAAGGCCGAAAGTGACGCGGAACGAGTCGCCAGAGAGCAGGGACAGAGGCAGGAAGAGCTGGAGCAGCTCCAAGCGCAGCTGCAGCAGCATGTGCAGGCGCGCGACACCTGGGCTGCTGAGGCGCACCAGTACCGACTGCTGCGGAGCGAGCTGGAGAAGCTGGTGAGGAGACGAAGCAGAGCGGAGCCCTTCGCCAAGATAGTGCCAATTGGTTCGGACTGCTTCGTGCGGGCGACGGTGGAAGACACCTCCACCATTGTTTTGTACCTTGGCCTGGGCATCCACGCCGAGATGCCCATCGACCGCGCATTGGAGATTTTGCCGCAGAGGACCCAAATAGTTGAGCGGAAGCTCGAGCTAACGCAGCGCCAGATAGACACCTTGAGCGATCGGATCCATGTGTTGATTCAGGAGGAGCAGCTGGTGACAGAACGTAGAGAAGTGACAACTTGAGAAGGCTTTCTTTCTTCTTTTTTTCTTTGCCTGTGCGCAGGTCCACTGGCGTTGTGCGCTCGATGGCCTGAAGAGCAGCATCCGAGCGACCCTGAGCACCTGGCACAACCCAGGAGGTCGGAGGGAGGAGATCCAGAAGCTGGAGAAGACCGCGCTAATAGCTGCTGATTCTGTTTGCTGATGCTAAAGGCCCAAGGACGCGAGTCGTGCGGGCGCACAGAGACCTGCATGACAACCGGCCGCCTACAAGTCACGACGAGGCGGAGGCCTCTTTGAGGATGACAGAGCCCTGCAGAAGCTCCCATCGCTGGATCCATTCCGAAGCCCGAGCAAGGTTCCTCCTCAGGAACACCCGTCGTGCTGCCCCCTTGCCCATCAGCTTCGGTCCGTCGTGGACGAACTCCCCACTGCACGCCTGCGTGCCGGGCAGAAGGTCGGTCGTCAGGTTGAGTCGGTGCTGCAGGTCCACGGCCTCCTGGGATTCCGCCTCGATGCGCCTCTCGTGCCACTTCCGCGCTTTTCGCACTTCGATGGCTTTCGTGTGCTTGAGATCGTCCAAGGAAGCCCGCGACTTCTTCGCCAACGTGCCGCGGCAGTTTCGAGAACCGCACTTACACTCAAACTTCGATTCGTCCGACGTGAAGAACGCGTAGTCGTAGGACAGCGCCTCCCCCTTGACGATGTCCCGCAGTGCGAAGATGCCGATCCGGATGTGGCCGTTGACATTCCAGCGCTGCAGCTCGCAATTTGGATCGCACGAATGGTTGATGAAGCGGGAGACGGACCCGCGCTCTCGCGCGTCGACGTAGTAGCCGCTCGCGAGCTCCATGACATACATGTTCTTGTCGTGAGGACGCAGACGATGGTGCTCGGCGAAGCGTTGCCTGAGGATCTCATCGTCGATGACCTCCCCCAAATATTCCATCACCAAGGTGCCTGCTGGCACCACCTCCAAGGTGCGCAGCCCCCAACCGCAATCGCCTTCACGGAAGACCTGATTCTTCACGAAGCTCTTCGTGGCGAAAGCCCGATTTCCGCAGCCCTCGCCCACGTTGCAGTTGCTGTACATCTGCTCCTTGTCCGAGATTCTCCCCCGTTGCGTCCGATTCCCGGCGCACTCGATGAAGAGCTGCCGGTTCAAGCAGGCGGGTCCACACGACACGGGTAGGGCCCAACCGGCCCCAGCTACCTTGGACAGCCCTTCTGGACTGAGCTTCGCGCACGAGCAGTGCGACGCGTCCCCCTCGAGCCGCGGGGGCTTGACGATGTATCGCAGCGACGATATCTTGCCGTAGTGCGGCGGATGCTGATACACTTCCTCCACCAAGGAGCCGGAGAGGCCGACGACATTCGACGAGTTGACTGCCTCCAGTCCATTCGCGTAGCCCCTCCTGCACGGTCGCTCGAGCCACTTGGAGAAGATGCTGGCGTTGATGCCCACTCTGGCCTCCGGTACTGGCGTGTCCACGCCCTTGCCGGTGAAGAAGAAGGAATCCTCCTTGCGGACCGGAGGCAGCTCCTTGTCCGGGTGCTTGGGGCAAATCACGCAGAACTCGTTGTACTGCACCCCTGGCGGAATGCACTTCACGTGATACGCCTCGTGGCAGAAGAAACAGAAGATGAGGCAGCCGCGGACGCCGTCCGCGCCCTCTCCGCAGGTGTCGCAGAGGTGGCGGGGGCACAGGAACTTCAGCCGGTCCGACGAGTCCACGTTCCGCTTGTTTAGAACGGTCGTTCGCTCGCACTGAAGCACGCAGCTTGCGTGGTAGAACTTTCCACAACGATTGTGAGAGCATTCGATGACCGGGTTCTCGCTGTCATCGACGCTGCCGACCTCGTGGCAGATGTGGCACTCATGTCTCCCGCTTTCGCAGTCCCCGCAGAGCCACGGGTCAGCGTTGGGGTCCCTCGGGAGGTCGTAGCAGGTCATGTGCCAACTACGGAGGCACGGGCCATCGCAGCAGAGCAGCGGGCTGTCCTGGCCTTGCTCGTCTTGGCGATCCAGCAGATTGCACGTTGTGCAAATCCAATCGTTCTTGTCCTCCTCCGCGCGCTCGACCTTCTTGCTGACTCTCGGCGCAGGGACCAAAGGTTTGAAGCGCGTCTTCCGCTGCCGGCGACTTGATCCGCCCGCGTTGCTCTCGTCGCCATCTTCGTCGCCGGCAGTTTCCTCCTTGGTCGCGACGTCATCAGAGACTGACTTAAACATGGGAGACACCTCTTCGCTTTTCGCCCAGTACTCTTGCAGCTTCTGCTGCTCTTCCTTCGCCTTTTCCGCCTTGCTGGGGGCCTTGTTCGGCTTTCGGATCCTCACGAACGATCCGAACGGAAAGAGCGTCTCGTCCGCTTTCCGGCGGATCTCGTCATATTTGGCGGCCCACCCGATGAAGTGAACCCTCACGGCTCCCTCTCCCACCTGCAGCAGCTCCTTGGTGAAGGACTTCGCCTTGCTCCTCCTCTTCCCCTTCTTGCTCTTGGCGCTATCGTCGGAACCGACCGGCACAATCTTGAACTCGTACATCTTGCCGTCCTTCTTGTGCCACACGTTGCCAGAGCTGCCGACGTCGAGTCGGTCACGCCAGTCCCGGAGCAGATGGTCTCCGCGCCACGCGAGCTGGCTGGCGTCGGTAACGGGGCAGTTCTCGTCATCAAGGCTTGGCTCGGGAAGGCCCTCCAGCGGTATCAGCTCGTCGCTCGACGTCACGACGGAAGGGAAATGGACACGCTCCTCCGACTGCAGCAACGTTGGTGGCGAGACCTGCACGTTCTCATCGACGCTTTGCCCCGGTGAATGCTCTTCCTGTGCCTCGCAAGGCGCATCTGGCGCTGGTGCGCCTGAAGGATCCTCGCCCTTGAGGATCCTTTTCACCAGCTCCGGCTTCTCCTCCAGCAGGTACCGCGGTAGCTCTTCTTCGGTGAGGTGCGGCGAACAGAGCACGGCCACCATCGCCAGGTCTTCCGCCTGCAGGACTCGCTGCAGGAGTGCGGCGATCCAGACGGGCGCCCTCTGGAGCCGAGTGTTCTTCGCACGGTTGAAGAACAGATCCGGCGTGTTTGAGCGCTGATCCGCCTCGCCGCTGTCCTTCGCGTTGTCCCGGGCGCTTCCACGCTTCCTTGGAGAGTCCCGCAGAGCATCCATCATCTTCTTGGAGAGAATCTTCGTCCTCCGGGGCCGTCGCTTGGCAAAAGCTCGTTGCTCGACCGCCTCCGCGAGTTCCCTGTCAATCGGATCTTGGGCTGCCGTCTCTTTCTCGGCATCATCCATGGCTGGCTTCGTCCGCTTCTTCAGCGCTCCTAGCTCTGAGGGCGGAGGCCGCTTCCGCGCATTCGACGCATTCTCAGAGTCCGAGTCCGGCTCGTCCCGCGGGACGGGGATCTTCTTGATCAGTTCGGACATGCTACGGATTCGGACGTGGGTGGGGGATGCCTCGATGCCCAAAGGACCACGACGCACGCTCACGCTTCCAAGGACCTGTAGAACACGGATACTGTGCACCGTGAGAGCGAGCTCAGACACAGGCATTGGAGAAGCGGCCGAGCGGTCGATGTTCCAGCAAGTATCTGCTTGATCGTGCTCGCAGGCTTGGCGCGTTGGTTTGAAGGGCACACGTTTAAACGCGTACCTTCAGCGAGTGTCTTACGCCTGAGCAGCGCTCCTCGCACCGCCACAGAGCCCCAGGCGATCTGGGTGGAAGAGAAAAGCTTGGCGCGGCAACGGCCGGCAGCTGGGCCAGAGATTTTTGAGTGGTGGCGTCCTGCGTCCGCTGGATCATTGCTCAAAACAAGACGAAAAGTGGCGGGAAACGATGACAACACTCAAAATAAGAACGTTCGAAGGCGGGAAGCTGAAAAAAAAAGGTATGACACGAGTGGGATTCGAACCCACGCCCTGAGACTGCGAACTTCGCTCCCGTGAGGGAACCTGAACACAGCGCCTTAGACCGCTCGGCCATCGTGTCGGTCTACAGCGCGAAAGCCATGAGAGGCCTGGCAAAAACAAAGTAAATAAACTCTACAGGCTTCGCTTGCGATCGCATGTCCCTTATCTGCGAGCGTCGTTGCGCCACGAGGATGACGCCTTTCGCTAGGTTGCTTCCGCGGGTGCATGGTGCGAGATGCCTGCTGCGGTCCTTTGGTGGGCGCGGTGTTCCTTGGCGGAGTGGCGGTCTGCCTGCTCAGCGGCAGATGCTGAGCACGGAGCAGGATGTATCTGAGGCGGCGGCCGTGGAGGTCTCTTGTCCCCGGCTCTCTATGGTGCACCACCCGCCCCCGGCAGAGTTTCTGGCCCCAGACTCAGCGGTGGCCCTGGCGACGCAGCAAGACTGGGTAGACATGCTAAAGCAGCGGAAGGTGGTCAGCGCGGAGCCTGGCAAGGAGAGCTTCGCCGTGATCAAGGTCTCCGGCGCTCAGCACAAGGTAGTGGAAGGCGACAAGCTTGTGGTCACGCAGGTCCTGGGCTTGGAGGTCGGCGAGGATCTGGTGGTCCGCGGGGACGACAACGACGTCATGATGGTGGGTTGCTGCGACCGGACAGCCGTCGGACGACCGGGGGTTCCTGGCGCAGTCGTGACCTTGTTCTGCGAGGAGAAGACTCGCGATGCGAAGCAGATCATCTTCAAGAAAAAACGACGGAAAGGCTACCGGCGGAAGAAAGGGTACCGCAGAGACATCTCGGTGCTCCGCGTCATGAACATCTCCTACGACTACGGTGCGGAGGCGCAGTGAGGCGCAGTGAGGCGCACGCTTGTGGAGCGGGGGAAAGGAGTGCCCGTTCGTCTGCAAAGCTGTGCTTCGCAGCATGCCTTCGCCGTCCACCATGCCGTTGTCGGTGCAGGCGTGGTCCTGAACGCCGATCCGACCGCGAAGGTCCCTATCGCGAATGAGCAGAAGGCGCGAGAGTTTTCAAGCGACGCAGGCGTCACACAAGTCGGGCAGAAGGAACTGGCAGGGAAAGCAAACAAAGATATAACACACAAAAAAAACATACATCGAATCTGCCGTGCGCACTGCATACTCCCTAGCCTACACCTTCTTCATCTTTTTCTGCTGCGGCTTGACGATGTAGCGCTCGATGGCAAACGCAACGAACAGGTAGAGATACGACGCGTACATGAGAGCTCCCGCTGCCTGGTTAGCGGCATCGTTGTCGCAGGTTCTCGTCCTGGAGAACATGAACGTTGCGATGCAGATTCCGGTGCCAACGAACATCTGCGAGATCTGCGCGAGAGTGATGAGGCCGGTGGGGAACCACTTCGGCACCATCTTGGAGGCGGCGAGGAAGTAGTAGCCGTACATGACCGCGTGGACGCTGTAGTTCATCGCGACGAAGTAGAGGCCGGAGGCCGCCTGCGTAGAGTACGCATGCCAGCAGTACAGCAGCACGGTGATGTGGTGGTACCAATGCAGGAAGATCAGCTTCCGCTTGCGAAGCACGATGAACACCGTGTCAACCAGCTCCGGGATCTTGCTGTAGATGAAGAGGTACGTCCAGATTCCGCACGCGCCGTTGCCATACATGATACGAGGGGTGTTGCACACCGTATCATCGAATGAGAATGCCGACAGGTTGTACAGAAGCTGGGGAACGGTTCTAGATGCTCCCATGGCACTGAACAGGGCCAGGCCGAGGTTCCACAAGATCAGAGGAGTCTTCAGGTCGAAGGCCTCCCTGTCCTTCATGATGCGCGGACCGGCGAAAACTACAAATGCCTGTCGAGCCCCTGCGTCAGCTTCCTGATCCCGCGGGTTCATTGTGTGCGAGAGAGACAAACATGCCTCCTACGTACATAGAGCAGCAGCGCTCCAATGGGAAGCCACCAGTTCTCGGCTGTCCAAATGGCCTGCTCGTGGCCGTGCGTGTAGTCTAGTTCCTGGGAGAAATACATGGCCTGCGACAGAGCAGCGACGCAAGAGAATGAGCCTGGAGATGCTCGTGGTGCTCCAGATTCCCGCCCAGCGTGCAACGGAGGTTCGCAGAGTTTCGCGCAAAGAACACTCCTTCAAGCTCGGGGTCAGGGAAATCCTCGTGCAAGTCCTTACCTTGAGGAACGGCAGTCCGTCGAAGGTCTCGTGGAACTTCTCGCCCATCGAGTTGATGCGCTGCATGGCCACATCGGCCGGCTGCCAAAGAGACGCGAGCATCTCGAAGGTTTACGTCTTCGGGCCGCTGCCTCCGCTTGCGTCGAGACGTTCTCGGGGGGAGTCCCGGTCGGGCCGTTGCGTTGCAGAGCTCAAGAAGCGCCTTGTGCCACGCAAGAGCAGAGTGTCGCTGCTCGTGCGCGTCCAAAAGAGCCCTCTCACTCCCCTCGATGCCTGCTGGGCTTATGGCCTTGTGGACCGCGACGTTCGGCTTGCTGGCATTCGCTCCGATTTTCCTATTTCGCCGTGGGATGGTTGGATAGAGACGATAAAAAATTAAGAATTCGAGGGGCGTTTTCCTTCCTGTTTAGCTGCGCTAGGCGGCGCTGTGTTCGGACCAATCTAGAATTCCATGATCTTTGGGAATGCCATTGGATCCGCGAGCAGGACCATGAATGCCCCAATAGATCGGCCAGGGAAAAATAGCTACACCCGTATGACGGCGCCCATTGGCTTCTTGAAAATTCTTTTGAAGTTTGGGACGCCGTTACCTCGGCGCGGGGCAGCGTTACAGTTCCGTAACAATGCCCGGTACGGAAACGTCTGCGCGACACCGTCTCGCCTCCTCCGACATCTCTGCGCGACACAGCGGCCTTTCAAGAAAAAAGAAGAGCAAAAAGCGTCAATTTCCACGATTCCCTCTCGGGATCTCGGATCTCGGCCACGAACTCCACGTAACTCCAAGGCTACGCCACGTCTCTCCAAGGCTACGTCATGCCGTGAGGTCGGCGGCCTGAAAAACGAAAAGGGGATCCCTAACCCTGCCAAAAGGCTTCCCCAACTCGGAATCCCTTGGGCAACCAAAGCAAAAAAAGGACGATGTGCTGAACGCAGGTTGCTCTGGTCGCGGTGCACTGGGCCGAGTCGATTCCCCCCCTCCCCCACCAGCTACGAAATGAACACAGGAGAGGCAGAGGCTTTGGCGTCAATGCCCAAAACGCCGCGTCTCAAGTCCTGCACCAAGGACGAAAAGAAAAGTGGTGCTCAAGCGGGGCTCTCTCCGCGGAAGATCGCACTGGAGCGGAAGCTGGATGAGATCAAGGAGCGCTTGCGGAAGAAGGAGAAGATGCTACGGCTCCACATCGCCCAGGAGCTTGCACAAGACGTATTCAAGTCAAGCGTCGCTGCTTCCAGCAACGGAAAGCTTCGGCGGCGCCGTCGTTCGCTGGCTCCGCAGCAGCTTCGCCAAGCACGCGCAGCGAGCCTCGCCCAGGACTCGAATCGCTACCAGCTCTACGACGCTGTGGAGCAGCACTACTGGAACTGGCGTCAGTCGCACAAGCTTTGCATCCAAAGACTCCTCAAGGGCTGCGGTGTGCTGGACCAAGGCAACTCACCGATCCGCCTCATGGATTTCTTCCACGAAGAGCTCTGCGTCCAGTGTCCCAAGGCGGATGTCTACCTCTACCTGCGGGTTCCCGGAGGCGACGATCTGCAGATCTGCAGAAAAGCAAAGAGAACGCGCCAGCAGGTGGAGACCCTCCCCAGCAGCCTCCGCCGTGAGGATGGTGGCTTCGTGTGGGATAGCGTCTGCAAAAGACAGAGCATCACCTCGGCGGAAGCCTCGAAGGATGGAACGAAAGTTCGGTCTCTAGCCGTGCCCTTAGTTACGCGCCTCGGGAAGTGCTTGGGTGCGTTGGTGCTTGTTGACGTCGCTTTGGAGCTGCCGAAGAGTTCTGAAGAGATGCTGCCGGAGACAGCGTCAGGATCAAGCTCGGCGCTGGTTCGAGCCGTTGCAGAGCTGGCCCCGCATAACGATAGAGGACATGTCGGCACGGCCATACGCCGCTTGAAAAGCTTCCATCTGTGGCGCCCGCGAACGCTTCGCGTGGCGGCAACGGCCAGCATCCGTCACAAATCATCTGGGACGAGCGCTCCTGTGATCCGCGGGAGGGTTTCAGACGTGAGAATCAACATGACCAACGACGAGGCATGCCCACCGGGTGGACCGTACTTTACCGTGCGCTTCGAGGATGGCCTCATCCTCTCGGAAGTTGCCTTTGAAGACATGGTGGCCTTGGCCAGGGTGAGCAGCGGCGCCTGGGCTGTGGGAACACCATCGGGTTCCGCCGCGAATCAGTTCTACGTTGCGGCCGCGAGAGTCGTGGCGAACGCAATGCATGGTGTGCTGAAGACGACCTTCTTGGATCAGCTCTTGGCTGTCGGGTTGCAACCCCGCTTCTCCGAAAAGGCCATACTCGAGGCTGCCCTTCGCGAGTCTCTGGGATCCATTGTCCTGGATGATCTTCTCACAATGGAGATATGGGAGATCCATCGCCGTGAGGTCCGAGTCCTAGGTGGAATCCTCAAAGGAAGCCACAAAGCAAGCCACAAAGCAAGCCACAAGAAAGAATCAACGGGCGAATCCAGATCTCAAGCTGGCGAAGAACGCGACGAATCATGCGACATGGATTTCCTTCCACGCATGGCGGAGGCGTCGCGCTGGTCTTCATATCGGCGGGGTTCCAAGCGCATCGACCTTGCTCTTGAGTTCGCGACCCATGACGTTGAGAACCTCTTGTCCAAGCTCCACCGTGGCGAAGCTGCCATTCGAGTACATAGTCGGAAGAGGAATCTACTTCTGGCGCCTTTCCGAGACCGGGGACTCCAAGTTGGGCGCCGGCGAGTTGGACCCGCATCTGGCGTCCAGCGCGTGCTGGCGTTGTCGTACGCAAGGACACCTCTACAGCCTGAAAGGGACGCAGCTACAATCACCACCGACGACGGGCAGGACGTTTCCGAGCTGTTTCCGTGGCGCTCAGACGAGCGTGACGAAGTCAAGGAGGAGGAGGAGGAGGAGGAAGAGGAGGAGGAGGAGGACTCCGCATACCTTTGCAGGGTCGCGGCCACGATGACAGAGCTGTTCACGGTCCTCCGCGAAAGAGAGCGTCGAGTGGAAGTGAGAAGGCAGTGCCTGCAGTCCATCCGAGAAGCGGCCAGCCATCTCGCGGCCTGGGCGCCGTCCCTGCATTTCCGCGAGAAAGTGCCGCCGATGCCGAAGACGCCTGCCTTTCGCCACGACAGCGAGAAGACGCAGTTCCATGCTCAGCTTCGCGAGCGCATGAGCAAGCTGAGAGGCGCGCTGGAGGAGCTGAAAGCCGACGAAAACAGTCGGCTGCGCGCCTTCTGCGACGAGGTGGTAACGTCGGTTAAGCAGGCAGCATTCTCCGACTCCGTCTACCTGGGCGTCGCAGAGGAGAATCTGCAGAAGATCCGCTTCGTGGCGGGAGAGCAGGTGGTGGAGTTGTCTTCGGCAACCAGTGGGGGTGGCGCTTGTTTTGAGACTTTGAGACAGGGACGTATCGAGGTCTATCCAGAAGGCGACGACGAGACCAGCGTAACCACGGGCGAGGCGATCTTTGCACTGTACGGAAGAACTTGGTACGCTGCACGGGTCCTATCCTGCCGCGGCAGAGACGAGTACGACGTCCGCTACGACGACGATGGTGTGGTGGAGGCCAGAGTACCCTTGCGGCGCTTGAGACGCTCGCCGCCGAGGCCTTTGGCGGTACCGGCCATCGCCATCGCTCGGCCGGCGATCGCAGCGCCGTTGGTCTTCTGTGACCCACTGGCCGAGAAAGAGAGGCTGCTATCAAAGACCTACACACCTGCGTTCAGTCCATGGGGTATACTCGTCGTCTCCAAGGCCCCAACGATGCCCCTCCCGTCATCACCCCCTCTCAACATCTTAAGCGAGAAGAGAATCTTGAAGAGCAGCGCACTGGGAATCGAGCCGCAAGTTGCAGAGTTTCTCGCCGCGGTCCGCGAGCACGTTGGTTGCTCTGTGGCCTTATTCCGCCGCAGGTGCTCACGACGGTGGCTTCGACGGATCGTCAACGATGCGACGGCTGACACATCGTTGATTCTCGAGGCGCTCCTCGTTGCCGCTGCGGAGTCTTTGCCTACTTTGCGCACGATGCGAGCGTACTACTTGTCGGCGGCGTCGAGCACAGAAGGCCCGGCCTCAACTGCCATCGAAGGACCAAACCGTGAAAGATCCATGCTTGACATGACCGAACAAGCCTACGCTGCCAAGCCACGCCCCGCGGGGCGTCCGCGCCTCTGTGGCGCTTTAAGGGGTCGAGGCGATGCTGTCATTTCTCATGTGGGCGACGCCGAGTCGCGATACGCGGCATCTGACGTGAACGACGTCCTTCGTGTAGTCTACGGAAGTAGCTTCCACTGCTTCGGCGTCGACGGTACCGAGGTCACGACAAAGCGTCGATTACAGCTCCGAAAGGTGGAGAATGGGGTTGAGGACCGGCGTCTGAGGGCGCTCCGTGGAACCGAAGACGAAAGATTCGACGCCGCAGCGGCTGGGGTGGCGGAAGCATGTCGACGTTGGTACGGTGAATCTTCAGTAGGAGCAGGAGGAGCGGAACGCGTGCTCGTTAGTCAACCCCATGCGTGGTGCTTCTCTCATGATGCTGGTAGACTGATCGGTGTCCTCCGCGAGACGCTCTTCTTGGCCGACCAAGAGCCGCGCGTTGCGGGATTCTTTGCCCTGGTGATTGATCAGATGCGACCCTGCAACAACGACGGACAAGCCTTGAGTCAGCTGTGCGCCGACTGTGAGGCCGCCATGGACGCTTCGCGAGGACGCGAGTACCGGCGGCTCTTAAGGAAGTCCGTGCTCCTCAAGATCGTCCAACTCTGCGACGCCTGGGCTTCCACCACCCGCGAAGATCTATGCGCTCATGCTGTCCGGCTCTTGGAGCTGTGCTTCCCGGGAGCAGACGTCTACCTCGGGCGACTGGAACACTGGGCCACCGCGCTGCTCTACACGCACGTCGGTGGCGGGTCCCACATGATGGGAAAGCGCCTGCAAAAAGGGAAGGGGCTCTCTTGGCATGGGGTGCTCAAGAGTCACGAGGTGCAGTTTCTCCGAGCGACGGACGAGGCGAAGAGAGCTCACTTCTTTTGCCATCCCCTCGAAATGAAATGGCCGCACGTAGCGGTGCCTGTCCGCCGCCCAGGCTGCGCGGCGATCGGTACGCTGTCCCTCGACGGTATCAGCACCATGAGCAGCGACCTTGAGGCCGAATTCGAGCCCGGCGTCCTGGAGTTCCTTGCTGACGTCGGTGTCGTCGTCGGAAGCGCTCTCGACAGGCACCGAAAGTCCGAGGCACTCGAGAAGCTTCAGCGCGGAGCGTACCGTAGCGCCAACGAGGTCTTCCAAGCCGCTCTCCGGGGCCTTCGAGATGTGGTCTTCACCGCAAGCGCCTTTGAGGTCTGGGGCCTTCAAGACAACCGTCCTCGCAGTCCGAAGGACTCGTCGAAGCCGAGGCAGTACGCGGTCGTCATCGAGGCCGCTCGCGGGCTCGCGCAAGCCGATCGCTTCGGCAGCGCTGACCCCTTCGTGTTGGTGTACTGGGATGGCAGCTTGGTGGGCCGGACGTCCACCAAGTACCTCACGCAGGACCCAACGTGGCGCACGACTTCGTCGCCGGGAGAGGCCTTTCTGATCAGGGCGGAGAGTGCCGATCGGACGGCGCAGGTACAACGGCAACGCAAAGCCGAAGACCGGGCTGATGGAAGAGGACTCCTCATCCTGGAGGTTTGGGATGAAGACGATGGAAAAGCCGCCGACTTCCTCGGCGCCATCAAGCTGGACCCCGCTATCGACTTTGAGTCGCTGCCTTGGGAGCATCTATCTTTCCCCTTGCACAAGTCTGACCGTCTGGGAGAGCGACATCAAAGGCTGGTACAAGGGAGTCTCATCCTCTCCGCCCAAGCGTACAACGACGACTTGGATGTCCAGATGGATTTCGTGGCGCAGTCGGGTTCAGCCGGTGCGGCGCCTGCACCTCAGCTCCAACCGACTGGCATTCCCTGGCTTGATACCAGCCAACCTGGGAGTTCCGCCCCGTCGCTGGCCCTGGAGCTTCGTCTTCTGGGAGTCGACAACATCGAGGGTGACTCTCGTGCCATCGTCCAGGTGTTCTGGTTGGACGAAGAGGTGGGGTCATCCGACGCGTTTCCTTCCGACGATGCCGATGAATCCAAAGTCGACGTGTGGACTTTGCCATTGTCACCGGCCGATCTGCTGCGCGAAAGTCCGTTGCGCATTCAAGTGAGGACGCAGAGCAGCGGCCCTAGCGTGGTTGATGTTCTAGGGAGACGGAGAGGTGATGACACCAATTCTGTTCGCGAAGTGCAGTTCAGTGGCGACTTCCTGGCGCTCTATGGCCACGGCAAGAAGGCAAGAAGGGTCTTGATGCCGCTTCGGCGCCCAGCGCCTCAGCTTCCGCTTCAGTCAGGCAAGCATTCGAGGTCGGCCGTCAATTCATTGCGAGCCTTTCCAGACATCGACGAGCGTCTGGAGTACCATGAAAATCCCGTGGGCGAACCAGCCACGATCGCTGTTAGCCTCCGGGTCACCCCGCTGCCTCCACAAGTTGTGGGCAAATCGAAGGACATGAATGTGATGGTGATCCTGGAGAAATGCACGGACCTCCCGGCCGCTGACGACAACGGCTTGTCGGATCCCTTCTGCGTCGTCAAGTACGGTGGGGTGGTGCTGGGCCGCTCGGCAACGGTAGCCAAGACGCTGAATCCCGTGTTTCACCAGGAAGTGTTTCACTTCCAGCCCAAGTCGCCGATCTTCCTTGGGACCGAGGCCGAAGAGCAACTCGTTGTGCAAGTCTGGGACGAAGATCTCTACTCAGAAAGCGACTTTCTCGGGGAGGCAGTCCTCTCTTTGAAGGATATCACGGCTAGACAACGCCGGCATTTCAAGCTGCAGCTGTCAGGAAAGTCTGGCGTCGTGCACTTAACTACTCGAAGCTTCGCCTGGCGATCCAGCACGCCTGCAGATGCTTTGGTGCCTAACGCGCCCAGCGCTGCGAAGATCGTCGTGTCGAAGATGCGACTGACGCCAGTGTCGGAATCGTGTGTCGTCAAGGCAATCCAGGTCAACCACCTCGACGAAGGGGATGTGTCAAGCTTGTCCCACGCGTGGGCGCCCAAGCGCTCCGCTCGGCGCCTGAGAAACATCCTGTACAGCGGCGTGACCGATCTGAGCGTCCCCAGTCCGCTTCTTGCTGATCCGGAAGCTGCTACGAAGCCCGCCTCCGGCAGGAGCTACCTGGTGGTGCGGATGGCGGATTCTGAGCGTCTCAGCGACGAGGACGCACGATTCCTTGGTACCATGGCGCACACCTGCCAGCGAAGCGTGGACCAGATCCGCGCGTGGGAGGCACGACGCAAAGCTCAAGGAGCCATCCGCAGATTCCTCCGCAGCATGTTGCACGAGTCACGTATGCTGACCCAGGACTTCAGCACCTGCATTGGGCCGGTCATCAAGCTTCTCGAAGCTTATCTACCCGGTGCAGATATCCAGGTGGGCCTCTTGCTTCCCGGCGGTGCTGAGATGGTCTTTGTTGGTGCTTCTAAGTTGTCCAGCATGTATGGCTTGGTGGTGGGCAACGCAGCGGCCTCGGATCCGATCTTCCCAAGACACGACGACGACGACGTGAATTTGGTCCGCGCCTGCTTTCGCTGCACAGGAACTGACTTTCCCGTGGGCATTGAGAAACTTTCGTCGGAGCATTCGCTACGCTTCCTTGGACAACCAAAAGGAGGCAGAAGTACCATGAGCCAGGCAGCAAAGCGCACGGCAGCGTTGACGGCTGCGAGAGCGCTGCAGCATCTCCTCGAAGGCAGCTACACAGCGACGACTGAGTTCGTCGACTTCGTTGGTGCTCTGAGGAGCTCGGCTCCTCAAGCCGTCGCATCCAAGGCGCGCCTCATTCAAAGGCAAGTACGGAGCTGGCAGACTCGGCGGCGCAAGGTCACCCGAATTCCGGACTTGATTCCCCTGGGAAAGGCTACGCGCATATTCTACCCCTACGTCTGCGTGCCGCTGCGCAGCGGGGACCAAAGCGTCGGTGTCCTTAGCATCGACGCGATACCAACGGCGACTTGCGAAGACGATGACGGGACGCCTTGTGGCGAAGCGCTGGAACCGGGGCTGGTCGACTTTATCGCGGAGGTTGGCCGAGGCCTGGGGGACGCCTTGTTCGTCGCTCGGCGCAGCCAAGCGCTGAGGTGGCTCCGCCGCGCTTTGCGCGAACCGTGCCTCACCGCGGCTACTCTACTGAAGCAGTACGTATACATGTTGGCGGCGCAGTGTCTCCACTTCCGAGAGGTCGAGCTATGGGCCTTTCACGACGACCGCGTGACGATTCAGACCGTTGCTCGCGCGTCGCACCATTTCGGCCTCGAGCTTTATCCCTGGGGGGGTGCAAGGAAGCGTCAAGACCCCGTGCACAACGCATGGTGCCTCCAAAGCCTCGTGGTCGAAGGCGTCGAAGGAGATGAGCGTTGGAACGAAGTCTTTAGCCGCCTTCGTCGCCAGAACGCTATGGGACGAGCGGGAGACCAAAGAGACGCGATCGGGCAAAGCTCCACGGTCCAACGTTTGATGGGCGGATCCAAGCACCACAAGGCCTCGGGCCTTGTCGTCTGCGTGAGAGTTTCCCACGCAGGGGAGACGCAGTGGTTTCCAGCGGAAACCACGCGGCAGAAGCCAAACACACTTGTCAATGCGCACATCGGATGCATCCGGCTTCAACGTCCTCTACGGAGCTGCGGATGCCGCTTCGAGGTTGTGGTCGCGCGGCGCGCTCGTGACTCGCCGAGGGGCGTTGTTCCCTTGCTCTGCATCGGTACGGCGAGCGTCGCCCTACGGCGGATCTTGACGGACGAAGACCGGGGAAGACTCGACCTCAAGGCAGACGTCGCGCCCCTTGCTGGCTTCAGACCTTTCAGGCTCCTAGTCGAGGGGACCCTGCAGCACACCACGAAGCCCCGCGTGGACCATCCTGCATCTCCTGTATCTCCTGTAGCGGAACCTTTGCTCTCCATCACCGTCGAAAGCGCCAACGGTCTCGCGAAAGCCGACCGATTTGGCAAGAGTGATCCGTACGTAAAAGTGTATCACGAGCGCCGAACGCCGACGGGTGCCGAGCTTGACCTGGTTGGGCAGACCTCGACCATCTTCAAGACGCTCGAACCGGTATGGAAGGACGAGACCTTCGTCGTCCACGAAGAGCCCGACCTGGCGGCGATCGTCCTCCGAGTCTTCGACGAGGATCAGGTGGGGAGCGACGACGCTCTGGGCGAAGTCCGCATTCCTCTCGGTGACTGGATGCAAAGCGTCTGCGACGCAGGTTCTGTTGAAGCACAGCTCCAGGCCGGCCAAGGCTCCATCAAGTTCCGATTGGAGAGGTCCACGGGCGGGATACCACTTATGATGCCTTTGTCGAGCATGGGCGCCGCCGGGGTGAAGATCCGCGTTACGATACGCAGCTGCCAAGGTCTGGCCAAGGCCGATCGCGTGGGTCTCTCCGATCCGTACGTGCTCGTCTTCGCCTATCCGAACGGCGCGGTGCCTATCTTGCGCACTCCGACGCAGCCCGATACCCTGGACCCCGTGTTTGACGAGAAAACCGCGTCTTTCGAGCTGGCGGTGCCAACGGCTGCTCATGGCGCCGCCTTTCGAGGCCTTCGCCTTGAAGTCTGGGACGAGAACCGCTTCACCAAAGATGTATTCCTTGGAGAGTGCGTTCTGTCCAATGCGGAGCTTTTGTATCCGGCGCTCGCCAAGGGAAGTGAGAAAACCTCGGCAGGCTGGACACGCGCGGAAGTGACACGGCCGTTGCTTCCCAACGTTCGTCGTGACGCCAGACATGTCAAGGGATTCATTTCGATGGCCCTGAGGAGGCGAAGCGACACATCGCAGGCATGTCGGACGATCGCCGAACGAGGCGTCGAACGTGTAAAGCAGTTCGGGCTGGAGTTGGTGGAAGAGCCTTACAGCTCCTCAAGCCTGCAGGCCGAAAGCGGCGACTTCTTTATGCAGGTAGCGAGGATAGCTGACGCCATGCCCACTCTGTCAGATGACGATGTTCCGGCATTGCCCCATCCGGCGGCGCTACCATCGTCGCATCCTCTAGATGCTCTATTCCCCGGCCAGATCGGCGATCGTTCCTGCGTCGTGATGGCGCCTGAAGTGGACCTCGAGCTTCGCCGCCACCAGGCCGACGCGCTCAACCTTCCCGGCGTCGTCGAGCGACTTCGTGACCTCCACGCCGTGGCTGAGGCTCACGGCTTCGCGAACTCGCCGGGACTTCGGAGACACTTGAGAATCCCCAAGCAGGCCAGGACCAATGAAGGCGAATATCATGGCTTCGAGCCATTTCCAGCGGTCATATCGGAGATGGCGGCTGGGCAAGCGAGGGCGGCGGTAGCGAACGGCGTGAGAGAAGCGATCCTATCGTCGCGAGATGGCGAAGTGGCAGACGGCAACACGCACCCTGTCCGGTATTTGGTGCCCCTCGCCTACGGCATCGAAGACTCCGCCTCGTGGGGACCGGAGCTCGGCAAGCGCCCTCCAAAGCTGTCATTCCTACGTCGCAACGATAAGAGCCCTTCGGAAGAGCCCAGGGTCCCAGGCGGCCGATGCCAACTGGCGCTTGCGGCAGTATGTCGCCGACGAGATCTGGTGGTGGCCGAGCGCTCCTTCGTCCTTCAGGCGGTGGCAGATCTTGAAGCGTCCCTTCGTTGCGTTCACAAACGCCTCTTCCGTGCCGCAAGACGCGAGCACTCCTTGCGATCGATCCAGAGCCTCTGCACGAAGATGGACGCCGACGACGGACACTCGCCAGGATGCGATGCAGATGAAGCTGCGAAATGCCTGTGTACCAGCATTCGACGATGCTTGCCACGTGTGGACGTAGCGGTGCTGCTCCTCGAGCCCGGAGGCACGGCGTTGAGGATGGCAGCGCAGAGTGGGTGCAGCGACAAGCTACATGGGAGAAGCTTGAATGGACTCGAGTTGGAGAGAGAAGCCATTCTGCGGCGCTGCCTTTTGCACGCGGAAGTCCTTTGGAAGACGTCCGCTTCGGAGGTATTCGCGAGCGATGTGCGAGCAGCGCACGTCGAAGGGACGGAAAGGCTCTTGCAGTCTAACGCCGAGAGCGTGGCTCTTCGAGACGAATCTCTTCTCGCAGAAAGTCCTGTCGTGCCTTGGGGTGAGACAAGCGAGGATACCGAAGAGAAGTCAACCGAGTCGTCTTCTCGTAGAAGCATCGTCGAATTGACAACCACTGGCTTCGTGTGTGCTCCGATGGTTCACGGGGAAGGCCCGCCTCTCGGCGTCATCGTCTTGCTAAACACGGATAGCGAGCGGGCGGAGTCAATCTGCGATCAAGACAGGCATGGATCAAGCAACGATGACAAGGATGAGCAGGATGACAAGGAGGAGGATGCTGACAACGATGATGAGGATGATGATGCTGCTGACATCGATGATGAGGATGATGATGATGATGATGATGATGATGATGATGATGCTAACAATGTTGATGATGCCGACGGCGGACAGAACCAAGGCGACCACAAGCGACTCTTGGCCGAGGGTCTCGTGGACTACGTGCTTAGGGCTGGCTTCGCGGCGTCCACGGTGACGCACCATCGTCGCGTTCGGTGTATCCTATCCACCATTCGCAGCTTGTGCTTGGCTGAGGCCCGCAAGCTTCAGACAGTCGTGGCGACGTCGGACGGGAAGGACGCATGCACCTCTACCGCTAGACTAAAAGCCGTATCCGGATTGCTTGGGTACGTCAGGGCCTTTCGCCTCAAAGCCGCGTCTATCCTGGCCTCTACTCACCTTCTCCATCAGGGGGCTGAAGGAAGCGTTTCCCTGGGCAGCTACGATTTCTCTTTGGCAACTGGTGATAGCCAGACCAACGAAGCGCTCGCGATCCAAAGCGAAGGCAAGGAACACGCAGGAACGCGATGAGGACGGCAGCGAGGGCGAAAACATCTCCGAGACTCCCACCAATCCGATCCCGCCGCTCCCAGTGCTCTGTCCTTCCATGGCTAAGCGCTTTGAGAAGATTGCAAGGAATGCGAAGGCGGCTCCGTTGCAACACCGTGCGGCCCTACAGGCTCGGGCAGGGAACGCGAATGGGGCAGATATCCATCTGTTGCGCGACGTCTGGGCAAGGGATGTCCTGATGGACATCGAAGAGCTTCTCGTGAAGCAGCCGCGGCCGGACGCCTCCGGCATGACTGGAGAGGACAAAGAGCAGGTGCAACGGATGACTTTCGACGCGAGGATTCGACCAAACTCCTCCGTGGATGGAATGCTGGCGTATCATCCCTCCGAAGCACAGGAAGTGGCAAAGGTGCGTTCGTTCCCTTCCTTTTCGACCAGTTGACGATGGCCATCATCTGGCGTTTCCAACACATGACAAATGCTTCTGCCGAGAAGGCGTGGGAGAACGCGGTGGGGACACATCATCGCCAGGTGTTTCGATCCCCAACGGGCCACCTGCTCATGCCGTTCGTCGATCCCGTTCTCGAGATGAAAAACTTCCACAGTGGACAAGCCGCGAGATCTGGCGCCAGGCTGCCCGAGATGGACGCGGCCTGGACCGCATGGGACCTCTCGGGCGGAGCCAAGTACGACCAGCGTCGGTACCATGCGATCGCTTTCAAGCCCCACGCGGCGTTCGAGAAAGGTGGGTGCTGCACGGTGAGTGTTGTTGGCTGCTATGGCTGGCAACGCTGACGCGAATGGCAGTACCAGGATTCTCAAGTCGACTGCTGGACCCTTTGCCCAGTTGGTGCAACTTGGAGGAGATGGAGCAGGTGCGGATGAATGCTTTGGAATGAACGCTGGTGGAAAGGATTGCGCCGGTTGCATGCGCTCACGATGTCGCTTCCAGATCGCCCTTTCCATCAGCATCGGTCTGACCATCATGACGTTCCCCAACGTGCTCGGCAAAGGCGGCGCCGAATAGGACTGGAGCGGTGCCCGCGAAACCCTTAAGAACGTGTAGAATTGGATCACAGTAGGAAACATGTAGAGAATCCAACGATTCAGAACCAATGTCTTGTGATCATCCATGGGCGCTCAACCTCAACTCCTCGACAAAACTTCAAGTTTTGCAAGATGCGGCGTCATCTCATACCTCTCTCCATTCTGCTGGGCCTCGTCGCCCAGGCGCAGTGCTTGCAGCCGCTGCGCATGATGGCGGGCTTCGGCAGCAAAGGAGCCGCGCCGAAAGTTCCGAAGGATGCCCTCTGCGTCTGCGGCTCGCAAGCCACGTACCAGAAATGCTGCAAGGCGCTTCACGACGGCGGTGTCGCGGAGTCTCCCGAGGCGCTACTAAGAGCTCGATACTCCGCGTACATCCACCGACTGCCGGAGTTCCTGCTGCAGTCGCAGCTGCGCTACGCTGAGCAGCAGGACCTGGAGGACCGCGCGAAGACGAAGCGGCAGTTCGCGGCGGAGAAGAAGGAGCTCTTGGCGTACATGACCAGCCTCGACTTTAGCGATCTCAAGGTGCACCAGGCGGAAGAGCTGGGGCCGGACGTGGTGCGCATCCCCTTTGAGTGTCAGCTGAAGTCCAAGGGCTTCAAGGATGCGTTGGAGAGCAAGTTCCTCGACGAGAACGTCGTGACCTTTCGGGAGGCGAGCGTCTTCCGCAAGCTGGGAAAGAGGGGATGGTTCTACGAGGAAGGCCAGGTGGAGTACGACGGCAAGACGCTGGAAGAAGAGTTCAAGAAGAAGGGAGAAGACTTCGCCCGGAAGGAGTTGGGCGTCGCTGGCGATGCCTCGGCGTAGCGTTCGACTCGAGTACCTCGGCGAAGCGTTCGACTCAAGTACCTCGAAGTTCTTATCGGCGGCCTCCTTCTTCCTTCTCTACCCAACCAGCTCCGAGAACATGACCTCTGCGTCTGACGCCCGCAGAAGCGCCTCTCCCACAATCGCCGCCTCCACTCCCGCATCGTAGAGCATGTCCAACTGCTCCTTTGTGCGGATTCCCCCTTCCGACAGCAACAGCGCCCCGTCTTCCTGCAGCCGATCCTTCAGCTTCTGGCCTCGGCCCGACTTGAGCATTCCCACCACACGCTCGGGAGATGCGTTGAAATCGGTGTAGTCTCGCCCGCTGAGAACCATGGCCTTGACGGTCTGGTTGCTGCCGTGAAGGGCCTCCAGCACTTCCTCCGCTTCCGTCAGCGACGAGCAGACCACCACGGGGTCCATCCCTAAGCGGTGGCAGGTCGACGTCAGAAGGCCGCGAACGTTCCGCCAGGCCGCATCGGCAGCTGGGCACGAACCTTGTGCCGCGATGATCTTGTGAAAGTAGATGAGGTCGGAGCTGGGAAGCGCCGCGGAGGTTAGCCGCAAGGCATCCGCTCCGGCACTTCGCGCCTGGTAGATCTGGTACGGGTACAGAACAAAGTCTGAGGAGATGACCGGCAGGGACGTCGCGCCACGAGCCGCCGTCAGGTCTTCGTAGGAGCCTGCGGATTGCAGCACACGGAAGATGAGTTTTGGGGACCGCGCGCCTTAAGCGAAGCCCTTCCGAAAAGCATCGAACCTCCGAAGAACCGATTGTCCACGCAGACACTGAGCGCAGCCGCTCCTGCGCCCTCGAAGGTCTTTGAAAGCGCCTCGACGTTGTAGTCAGGGCGAATGACGCCTGGCATCCGGAAGTGAGCGCCAAGATATGTGCCGGCGGGGCCTCGACGCAAGAGCATGGTACCTTTGAAAGGGTGCGATTTCTTGAGCTCGCTGATGATCTGAATGCCGCCCGCCTTGCCCACGGCGACCCGGAGCTTGTCGAGGAATCCCCGAGGCTTCATGTCCGGATCCGCCGCGGCGCCCTTCACCTTCACGAGAAGCATCGGAAGCGGATAGCGATCCCGCAGGCGGTCGATCTCTGCTTCCTTGGCCCACACCACCGCTTCCAGACGGTTGCGCGGCTGCGCCGTCTTCTCCGCCACACTCCACTCCACGCTTCCGACGTTCATCGACCTGCCCGTGTCCGTGACGCGCCTGCGCGCCTGAGGACCTTCCCAGTCCTCCAACGGCCGAGCGGGTTCCTGAAAAGAGAGGCGAAACTGGTTCATTGGCATCGGTATTCGATTCGCGCGGACCCCGGCGATTCCATCACTCACTTCGCTCTCCAACTCCTCCGCAACTTCCTCAACCTTCTTGGGGAAGTACGTTCCCAGGGGTCGGTTGCTCCTTGGGCCGAGGAGCACGAAGACGCTGCTGGAGCCATGCACCGTGGTAGGTCCGTACGCATCGTCGTCCCCCGCCGTGCTGGCAATGGGGCCGTTGCTGAAGAAGCCACTCATCGGCGCTTTCACGTACGTGGCCAGCTGCTTCGACTCGTAGCCAACCTCTTCGAACATGACGCGCCCGCGATCCATGCCAGATATCATGAGGGCAAGGCCCGGATTGAACGGGACGGCTCCGGGGGCACCAGTCGGGATAAGACTGGCGGCCAAGGCACGCCGTTTGTAGCCGCTGAGCACGGTCTCAAGATTCTTCTCCGCGGCAAAGCGGTCTCTCACGAAGAAACGCATGCGCTGGCCCTCTGACGCTGCCTCCGGCAGGAGGAAAGAGCCGTCCTTCATGGACGTGCGCAGAACACGTTGCACGGAGTAGGTAGGTCCCGAAGAGTCATCCGGAGGAAGCTCCTTCAGTTCCTCCGGCGGGACGCGCCGTGGCAGCTTGCCCTTCTCCTTGTTCGCCTTGTTCTGCGCCTGACGACGTTGCAAGGCGTGAGACGATGCCTCCCCCAGCTGTCAAGCCCCGGCGAGGTCCGAAGAGCTACCCACCTCGCGAGCCTGGGCTCTTCTTTGGCGCAGGATGCGCTCCGCGGCCGCAGCCGTCGGCGCGGCTCTCGGAAGCTGCTCAAGTCCCACGAGCAAGCTCCTCTGCATGAGCTTTGCGTCATCAGGTTTCAGCAAGGTTTCGTCATTTTGCAGTCTCGTCATTTCCTAGGCGAGTAAGAAGAAAGCAGAACGCACTCGTGAGGCTGCCACCTTGCGGCAAAGACTTGCTCCCAGATAAGACCACGCGCACCTTAAGCGGTGGCACCGCCGGAGCCAAGGGATCGAGTCCTCCAATTCCGTCTTCGCCTTTCGCCATTCGGATCAGCTTGAGGTTGTTTCCGTCGGACTGGGCGCAGTAGTACACCGGGGAAACCGGCCTCGCCCCGGCCGCCACGAGGCACTCCGCGCGAATGTCGCCCACTAGGATGACGCCGCAGCATCCATCATAGTAAGCGTCGGTCCCGTCCTTCGGCAGCACCGTCTCAGCCGTGCTCAGCAGACTGTAGATGTTCCGGGCAGGCTCGGCGCCTTCCTCCCTTGCCGGGACGCTGCTGCTCGGCTCCTCGTCACTCAAGTCCAGGAGCCTCGCCACGTCCAGCGGCTCGTCGTCGTACTCTTCCGCCAATCCAGCTAATCCACCCACTGCAGCCAGCGCATCCATCTCCGGATCGCCGCTGCTTTCCGCAGCAGCAGCACTTGGCGCTGGCTCCAGCATTTCCGGAGACGCCTGGGATGATGCTCCCTCCCCCTCTCCCGCCTCCGCCTCCATCTCCGTCTCCATCTCCATCTCCATCTCTGTC
>JAAMXY010002179.1:0-19445 GCA_019677205.1 Pinguiococcus pyrenoidosus
CGACCTGGGCTCCCTGCAAGACCTCCAGCGCCGTGCTCGTGGAGAAGGCGTCGCGAACAGTCCCAGCGGGTAGACTCCTGGCCGCCAGGACGAATTGCTCCCGATACTCCTTCGCTAGGCCCCCACTCGCCAAAGCATCGTCCAGAAGCGCGTCGGACGCAGGACTCCAGTCGGTCATGTCTGCGATTGCATCCTGGTCCATGACGGCATCCAGAAAGACGCGGCGATAGAGGCTGCTCTCCCTCCAGTGGCCCTCGCTGTCCCGGAGGAGGACACCAGCGAAGCCGCCCTGCCGATCCAAGGCGTTCACGACGTTGTACGCGACAGGAATCTTTCCATTGAGCACGTCTCCGATGACGATGATCCCCCGGAAGATCGTTGACTCGTCGAGCACGGTGACGACCGTGAATCGCACGATGCAGTCAAAGTCGCGGTCGATCCAGTGGTAGTTGGCCGCGGGCAGGTACTCGAACGGGCGCTCCCTCCAAATCGGCGGATGCTCGCGTTCCACGTCCACCTTGGGCAGGATCACCGAGCTCTCGATCAGTTGCGTGGTCTCATTGCTCATCGACAGGATCTGGTCCACGAGATGCCCAGGATTGAAGTATTCACCCGTCCGCTGCGCGTGCTTCAGGCGCTGGCGCTCGTCGTTTCCGCTGGCGACAATCTGTCCCGACGCATTCAAGAGGATCGCAAACTCAACTTCCTCAGCGACGAGCCCAGTCTCCAGGAGCTCGAACACCTTGAGGTAGGTGCTCCCCGCGCGGTCCTGCTGCTCGGCAGGAGAGGCCAGCAAGAAGCTATGCACGTCTGCGTTCTGCGAAAGCAAGCTTGCCAATCGGGCGAGATCATCCGTCTTGAGCTTGTAGGAAAGCCCCATCAAAGCCAACTGATTCTCCGCCGCGTCTTCATACAACCACAAGAGCTGTCGATTGAGCTGCACGAGGCTGATGGCGACCAAGCCTGCCAAGATGCATTCGCTCAAAAGGAACCAGACGATTCGCGTGCGCTTGGCAGAGGGCTTCCACCAAGGCTTCTTCTTTCCCTGCGAGTCTCGCGGAGCAATGCTGACAGTATTCCCCGTCCTTCGCGACCCAGCGGTGCCACTGCTTCGTCCGCGTGAGCTGATTTGGGGGGTCCTACTGGCAGACCGCGACTCCTCGATCCTGTGGCTTTTGCTCACAGACCTTTGCGTATTCTCAATGCTGGTGAGCTTCCGTCGGCCTCCACCGGACGCTGCGGAAGCCCGAGGCTCGTCCAGGTTGATGGGCGGCAGCCGCATGGCCACTTTTGCTGTGTGGCGCGCGTGAACAGGGAATCCTCAACAGATCGTTTCACAGGGAATTGTCAGTAGATCGTTTCACAATGTCATGTCAATGGATCGTTTCACAGAGAATCGGCAGTACATCTTATATATAGATCGTTTCAAAGGGAAATTGTCCATAGATCGTCAATGAAATGCACACATGGACTGCATATCAGCAAAGACGAAAACGAAACGCAAAACCCCCACTTGTCAGCATTGGATCTCGTATCCAAATATGGCGGAAACTGTGTTGTCGGTCTTCGTTGGGGAGCCCTGATTGGTCAGTCGCGTGATTGTCATGTGAAAACGCCAGCCAACTTGGAAGCAGTGCACATGTAGCGATGGCTGCTCATCTTCTGCTAGGGTCTGCGCTAATGAATTCTCGCACTGCGAGGAAGTCGCGTGGAGCCTTTGGGCAGCATCTCGAATCGCCTCATGCCGTAAGGATGTGGTGGCGCGCCAGCTCGTACGGCACACCCCAAACCTCCAGGCAGCCCCTCGCCCAGCCATCCTCCTCGCTCCGCCCTCGATGCCTCCGCCCGCCCGCAGCTAGGCCGCAGTCCAAGGAGGAATGCCATATTAGGCGGAAAGGAAAGACGACTTCGTCTTGCCTCTCAAGATCTTCATCAGGGCGTACTGCACAGGGACGACTGCACACGTGGCGCTCAGCCATCCTGCGGAAACGAAGAACCTCGCCTGCCCGCAGCTTCCCCGCCGCTTGGAAAAAAGCGCGGGGAAAAAGTCAAATCTACCCAAAGGTCCGTTTCAAAAAGTTTATAATTTGATATAGTACTCAAGGATTGATAGGAGCTCAGCTCCGCAAATACAGCTTTGATATGTGGTGCCAAGCTCAAGTTCACTTGCTGTGCGTTTGTACGGTCATCTTCAATTCGTTCCGTGGGCGCCAAAATCTCGACTTTGAATCGCCCTCTGCTCTCAGGAGAATGCTGCGCGTCGCCGTGCTTTTGCTGTTGTTCAGCGCCGCCTCGTGCCGCTGGTCGCGATGGACAGGGCAGAAGGCCGTGGGCGCTGCGCCGCTGCGCCTGGTTGCGCTTCAGCGGGAGAGGGCCTTGACGGCGATCGACGTGCTGAGTCTCCGAGGAGGAGAGTCGCGCCGCAAGAAGGACGGGAAGCGGTCTAAGAAGAAGGCCGTGGCCGAGGATGACGAGGAGGACGACGAGGGAATGGACTGGCTGGACGACGCGGTGGCCAGTGAAAACGTGGAAGCTGCTAAGGGCCGGAAGGCCACAGGAAAGGGAAAGCGCGCGAAAGAGGCGCGCGCGGAGGCAGAGGACGTAGACTTTGAGGAGGAGGACAGCGGGCGAGAGGACTTTGAGGACGAGGACGACCCGGAGATGGAGATGGGGGCAGAGGAGGGCGCGGGCATCGTGCAGCGGGGCTGGGCATTCCTGCGCAAGACGCCGCTGATGACTCGATGCTACCTCCTTGCGAGCATCTTCTCGACGATTGCCAGCGCCGCGTTCTGCAGGAACCAGTGGCCAGGGCTTCTGGACTTGAAGTGGGGCCCCACGCTGAAGAGTTTGCAGTTGTGGCGCCTGCTCACCCCGTTCCTGTACCTCGGTCCGCTGAACATCTTCTGGTTGTTCAATCTCAACGTGTGCTGGACGCAGATGGCGACCCTGGAGAAGCTCATGTACAAGAATCCGGAGAACTTCCTGGTCATGATAGCCTTCGGATGCGCGTCTCTTTTGGGCATCTACGGCCTCACGAGCCTGTCGCCGAAGATGCTCGGGATCAACCTGATGGTGTACACCACCTATGTCTGGGCGCGATGCTTCGAGGGACAGCAGATCAACGTCATGGACGTGTTCGTGGTGCCCGCGGAACTGCTCCCATGGTTTTTCGTGGCGCAGACGTGGGTGCAGGAGGGGGAGTTTCCAATCACGGACCTGATGGGCATCGCCGTGGGGCATCTGTACCTCATGCTCCGGCAGAACAACCTCCTGGAGGCCCCGACCTTTGTGAGACAGCTCTTTCAGAGTCCCACCATGAAGAGACACTATCGACGGCTGGGACAAGATTTTGCGTAAAGAAGGATGGTGGACGAGAGGGCAGCAAGACAAGATAAGAAGAGCAGGGCAGCTGCCGCAAAGACTAGGACACAAATTGGAAACGGAAAAGGAACACGCTCTTCTTTGCCGCCACCGTCATCTTCTGGAGATGCTACTTTCCAAAAGCCCCATCTCCGTCGGTTCCTTTTCTCCGAAGTTTCCTTCGATTCGCCTGTCGAAGAGTCTGCTAGGGAACTTGTGTTTCAGCTGCTGCCCGCATGCGCCACCCCCGCCTTCCCACCCCGCCCTGAGAGCAGCACTATGACCAGCATCACTATGACCAGCATCACCACCATCATCCAGCATCACCGTTATCATACACCACCATCATCAGCTTCTCTTTGCCTTCTTGGTCGTCCCTCCCTTCCGCTTCGTGCCCGACGCCCGCCGCTTCTTGCTCGCCGCCTTCCCACCAGCCTGCTTGATCGACTGGTTGATGCACGTGCTCCAGTGCTTGTCCACGTACGCGTACGTGCGAGATCGGAAGGGGGCCACGCGGCCGACTTCCGCCTTGGGCCCGCTCATGTAGATCCACTCGTCCTTCGCTTTCGACCAGCCCTTGAAGTGGACCTTGATTCTGGCCTCGACGCGCTTCGTTTGCGTCGCATCCTGAGCAACAATCTTCAGGATGGACGCCTCGTACCAGCACTTGTTCCGCTTGCAGTAGACGTCCAGCTTGCCGTTCACGTCAAACTTCTCCTCGGGGTTTGGCATCTGCGCGACGGCGAGATGCGCGCCGTCGTCCTGGGCAACGGTGATCGACTGCCTCGCGTCCAGCGCCGTCTTGTCCAGGTCGCCCGTGGCCCACGCGACCGTGGCCTCCTCTGCTGGGTCCCACTTCTGCTCCTCCGCGCTGCAGGACGCCAGCTCGGGGCACCACTCGTTCATGCTGCAGTACCACTTGTCCGGCAGATTGTCCGGCTCGATCCACCACGGGAGCTTCCGCCACTTCATGCACTTGGGGTCCTCACACTGGACCCACGTGGCTGGCTGCACGGGGATGCTGTTCTCCATGCGCAGCTCTCCGCTGCGGATCTCCTCCTTGATGTCCTTGTCGTCGACTTTCAGCTCCGCTTTCAGCACGTCCGTGACTTCATTCAGGCCGGAGCTGTCGCTGAGCACCAGGTCGAGCACCGGCGACCCGAAGACCGTATCCACCGGGAAGCCGTTCTTCTCCGTGTACGCGACGGAAGGAAAGCCAAACGCCTCGGAGACATCGTCAGGAAACGGCATGGTCCGCGACTGCTCGTCGAGGAGGCACTTCAGAAGCGAGTACCTCAACGTGTTGGAGTACTGCCGCGAGGCGCGGGGAGCGCGTTCCTCGGCCTTCTTGCCCGCAATGGCCTCCCTGTCCGATGCCGCTGGTTTCATGAGCAGCGCCAGCGGATTCGGGTTCAGCACGCACCCATTCAGAAGCGGGGTCCTCGTCCCTTCTCCGTAGTTGTACCACTGCATCAGCTGCGAGAAGATGAAGTCCCTCTGGTACACATGGGAGTGCTCGATCACGACCAGCTCCGGGTTCAGGCTTCGCGACTGCGTGGCCTTCGCCTCCGGAGTAGGGCTCGCCTGCGCCTCGGTCTCCTCGGCGCTGCCCCCGTCGGGGACCATTCGCCGCTTCAGATTCTGCTGATGAGACTGAAACTCCTTCAGCTGGTGGGCCACGCGAGGGGGCAAGTTTTCGCCCCCAAGATCGCGCACTCGGATGGGAAGCGGCTCCGCCTTCACAATTGGATAAGGATTCATCGTCACGAAGGTCTCCGTGTTCGCGGCGAGCAAGATCGTGTCGCAGAGGGCCAGCGGACTCAAGATCTGACGAAAAGCCGTCAGCGCCGAGCTTAACGACTTCTTCGCGTTCGCACAGCTGGCCACGGAGCCTCCCAGCTCTCGGACTTTCTCCGACGCCTTCCTTTCCAGTGAAGCAAGCTCCGTCACGAGCACGCGCAGCTCCGCGCGAAAAGCTAGTAGCGCTGACTTCGCGCGCTGGAGCGAGGCCACGTCCGAAACTGTGCCTCGGTGGTCCCTGTCATCGGCGGGCCTTGCCCACCCCAGCTGGCCAGCGAAGAGGTCACAGCTACGATCCCGGGACGAAGCGGCTGACATGGCAGTTGGTCCGCCTCCGTACAAGATCTCTAGGCGCCGGATGTAGTGCTGGACAACGGCGGCCACCGCCAACTTTCCCACCGAAGGCTTGGTGATGCTGGAGATCGCGGGCTTCTTGGGGCTCGAAGCCTCGGCCGAGCTGGAGGCCGCCACGTGCTCCGTCTCGAACACCACGACTGCCTGTCGCAGGACGGACAGAGTGCGGGCCGCCACGCTCTGCGGTCCCGCCCACAGGTACTGCACCGCTTCCTGCGATGTCAGAAGCCGCAAGGGAACCTCGGACGCAACGAAGTCTCGCCCTGTTAAAGTTCCAGTGGTCAGCAAACCGTGGCGAAAACAAGGTAGCGCCATCTCCGACTTGTCCAGAGGACATCTGCCACCTACGCGAGAACGAGGAGCCGACAAAAAGACCTTACCATTCAGCTCGGCCACCAAGGCCAGGACACGGCGGACGCGGCTGAGCGCCGACATCAAGCTCTGCGCGCGCTGCTCCATCATCTGCCTGGCTTCTCCATCGGCAGATTCCAACGTGTACCGCTGTGTCCAGCCTGACACCTCCTCGCTGAGCTGCTTCTCCGAGTGCTCAAGAGCATCTGATATCGCGCCGAAAGCCATGTCCGAGGTCTTCGCCGCCGCCTTCTTCCCCGCTTTTGCTGCGCCGTCGGACAGGTGCGTTTTGCACGGGTTGGTCGCCTTCATCAGCTGCATCGGCAGGGTTCGACGCTCGAACTCGATGTAGCTGCGTAGACAGTGGTCAGGACAACGGCGCATCAGAACCACAAGACGCCAAAGCAATGCACAAGCACAGGAGCAAGGTGGACCCAACAGACTGCGACGACCAAGCAGACTTACCGCAACGTGTCAGCGATGAACCGACGGAGCCAGCTTGGCGTCTGCAAGCCCAGGCCCGCCTCCGGCCCCAGGGCGGCCATGCCAAATCCGTGGCGCTGCAGGATAGCCTCCGCTTCTGGCTTCTCCGGGTACCCGGCCTTGGCAGCCCGGCTCTGCCGCAGCAGGCTGGCAAAGCGGTAGCAGGGGCCGTACTTCTTGTTCACGATCTGCATGTAGCTGTCGTGCGCCGCAAAGTGGAGGAAGCTGCCGCGGCATTTCGGCGTCCCACACAAGCAGATGGCGGAGTACCACTCGTTCTCATCCGAGGTCACCGAGTTGTAGTCCATGGTGAGCTCCTCGCCAAACTTCACCGCGCGCGTGGTGCAAAGCGCGATACTGAGGCGGCCTGCCTTCCCTACGATGAACGTGTTGCAGTTCGCCGAGCAGCTGTGCGACAGGCTCGAGCTCATGTTGGCAGTCCGGCTGGCGTCGACATACACGAGGCCCCAGCCTTTCGGATCATTTTTCGGCCTTTCCAGCAGGATGTTGTAAAAATCCGGAAGCTGCGGCTTCATGCCCAACGTCGTCTGTGCGGCCGCGATGCCATCTGCCTTTTCCCCCCAACGCCAGCTCGGAAAGGTCTCGCCGAGGTAAAAGTTCACCAGCGTATGCGGCTTCAGCCCCTGGGGATCCGTCACCACAACGCCGGTTCCCTTCGGGTGGATCTTGAAGTAGTCAAGCCCCATCTTCTCCACCGCGCGAAGAAGCTGCTTCGCGGCCACTCGAAACTTCACGGGAGTCTCAAGGCCGCTCTGCGGGGCACGCAGAAGGCCCTTGAGGGCATTCCGAATGTCGCTTGCCATTTCCGCTGGCTGAGAGTTGATCGCTGGGAGCAGCACGAACTCGATAAAGTATTCTCGGTCTGCCGCGGAAAAGGACAGCGCATCGGGCGGTGAGCAAGCAGGGCAGCCGGCGCTCACTGGGAAATTCCCTCCTGGCCGCTCGACCTTCCTTTTCAGCGGGCTTGAAGACAGAAGCGCTGGCAGGCTTCGCGTGTCGTCCTCTTCACCTGCACAGAGCGCCGACGCATCTCCGGAAGCGTGGGGGGATCCCTTCCGAGGGCTTGACATCCGAGCGCTCGGGACCTTGCCCTGCTCGATGGAGCCCGGCGCCATCAAGGATAACTCGATGTTTCGACGCGTGTAGCTGTCCATCCCCCAAACCGGCTTCTCGACCAGCTGACAGGTCGCTGCGCCGGGACGGGAGCCTTCGCGGAGGGAGCTTTCGCTTGCCACCTCGAGCACCGGTTTGTCCAAGCAACCCTCAGCGTTGAGCACTCGGTCGACGACGCGATTGCACAGGGTATCCAGAAAGTCTCCGACGCAGATCTTCCGAATCGCATCGTCGTCAGGTACCGGCGCATAGGTGTCATTGTAGCCCGTCATCCATTCCTCCTGGAGTTCGTTGTCGTCGAAGTTGTAGGCTCCTCCGCAGAAGCCCGACATCTCGGTCTTGCGCAGAGCTTCGATTCGCTCTCTTTCACTATCCGCGAGCATCGTCGACGGTACGTAGTCCAGGATCTTTTCGTACTGACGATGTGGAAAGGCCTTCCTCCGCCACCTTCCGGGGAAAAGGCACTCGCTGTTGACTCGCTCGAGGGAGATCTTCCGGCTCTCATCAAGGAGGCTCAGGAGCTCGGCTTGGGCCTTCTCCGCAGCTCCGCGGAGCATCTTGCAACCCTTCGCCATGGTCTTTTCGGCTTCGCCCGCAATCGTGCCCTGTTCGTCGTCGTGCGCATCTCGGTCGCCTTGGTCGCAGCGCAGCGCGGACAGGGTCTGCTCGAAGATACTGCAGAAGGCCTTCTCCACGTGTGGCCAGCTGATGCACAGGGCGATCAGGCGCAGATCAGACTTCTCGAAGAGGCTCTCCAGCAGGCTGTGCTCATGGAACGGCACAATGTCCGAAAGTTCGATCGACGTGCTCTGCTCGTCCGCAATTCCCTCAGCCTCCACCCCATCCGTGCCATCTAGCTTCTCCGCGACTGGCTGCGATGACGCTTTCCGCTCGGAGGCTACAGCCCCTTCTTCAGAATCTCTCGGGTCACTAGGACCCGCGCCGACGATGTCCCGGAGGGAGGCCTCGAGATCCTGCTGCCCCTTTCGGCATTTTGCTATGCTGTACTCTCGGCTCAGAACGTGCCTCCTGAACGCTGCGAAGCACTCTGGCATCATTGGATCTTCGTGGCCCCTCCTCGACTGTGGAGGGGGTGGCAAGGGGACAGGTGCTTTGCTCTGCCAAAACGCGTACGCATCGAGACGGTTCAGCCTCTCCACAAGCCGCTCCAGTGAAGACCACTGGCGATCCGCCACGACCTGGAACTTAGCTTCATCTTCTGTTTTGCTGGGCTCGGCGGCTTGGGAGCTTTTGGCCGGGCACGCACAGGCTCCTTGACAACCACGACCCTCCGCAGGAGCGCTTGCGGCGTCACTTTCGTGGCCCTGCTTCCCTTTCGTCTTCTTCAATGACTTCTGGTACCCACTTCGTCGGGCGTCCTCCGGCAAGTTGTGCACCACGGGCTGTATCTGTCTCCCGGACCTGGACCTCTTGACCCTCCCGACGTTGGCTTGGTCGTTGATGATCTTTGGCAGGACAAACTCCAGGTCGATGTTCTTGTCCTCGGTGCTGCTGAGAACGTACTTCACGTTGACCACCTTCCTACCGTCGCCGTTCACGCCAATCTTCGTGATCCGTCCCACCCCGCCCGGCTTGTTCATCCCCGCCCATGTTCTCGGAAGCACTTCGACGACCTGGCCAATGTCAAAATCGGGCTCTTGCTCGCTGCCGGGCTGCTCCGCAGGCTTGGCCTGCTCAGAGGCAAGTTCAAGACCAGTGGCGCCCTCACCTGCGTGCGGTGAAAGCTCCGCGTTGCTTTCTGTGTCGCAGAATCCGGCGCTCTCCGCCGTCAGCGGCGAGCTCGTGGTTGTTGCTCCTTCCGTCTCGCAGTCCGAAGTGGCCGTGCCGGTTCGCTCGCGCCTGGGCGATCGACAGGCGCCGGGGGCGTCGCCCGTCCGCAGCACACATGTGAGACTAGGCAGTGCCTCCGCTTCACCATCGGACGGTTCCAGATCACGGTCTCGCCACGCGGTCGATCTCGCATGGAGCGACCCCCTCTGAACATCGACGTCCTGCGGCTCCGGAAGCAGCCGAGTCTCCTTCTTCGGGCTCCGACACTCCAAGGCTTTGCCATGCTCGCGGCTGCGCCCAGCTTCTAAGCTGTTCTGCGACCGGGTCTTGAGAACCTGCAACGCATTGAAGTCGCGTCGCAGCTGGAGGGCATTCTGGTAGAGCGCAGCCTCCATTTCCTGGCAAGCCGCGGGCACCTCCTGCCCAAAGGGTGGAGGTAGTCGCTCACGGTCTGCTTGGCCCTCGTGGCCCATCCCCGGCCGCGGTGACAGACCTTCGTGCCCCATCCCCGGCCGCGATGACAGACCTTCGTGCCCCATCCCCGGCCGCGATGACAGACCTTCGTGCCCCATCCCCGGCCGCGATGACAGACCTTCGCACCAGCGTATGGAAGCTGGCCGATTTTCCAAGCCCTGGCTCCCAGCAAGAGGATGGTGGGCTTGGTACTCCTGCCACCGTGAGGCATGGCGGTCCCATTGCGGATGCGGCAAACCAAACCCAGAGCTCGTCGGGCCGCGCACCGGCTCTTCGTAAGGGACCGGCGGGCGATATGGTAAGCGTCGCTCCGGATCAAACGCATGCTGAAGCCCCCCCTGACTCGGCATGGGCGCTGCATACCCGTGCGGGACGGGAAGGCCAGCATCAAAGCTACAAAAGGACAAAAAACGGATCAGCAGCATGAAGCAAGTCAAAAAGCAGCTTCGTCCGCACCTCACAGCCATTGCGGGGTGGTGGCCCCCGGCAAAGGGCGCCAGTGGCGCGAGCTGCTCATGGCGCTGCAGATGCGCTGGCGCCTCTGGCGCCAACGGCAGGTTCGGATGGCTCTGGCTTGGCCAGAAGCTGCCTATGCTTCCGTGCTGCTGCTCATCGTTCTGCGCGCGCGCCGCGTAGGAGAAACCGGAGCCAGGCTGAGGATAGGACATTTTTCCGGAGAAGCTCCCCACAGCGCCGCCGCAGCAGGAAAGGCGGGAGCGGAGAGGTCTTCAAAATGGACAGATGTCGACCCGAAGTTCTAGTCAAGCCCGGAATCGCGGCACAACTCGAGCAGCACGGAGCACCGTCCAGAGACCACCAACGTTCTTAAAGAAGGTCCTCGGGCCGTGGTGATGCGTCCACGGACATGAAAATGATACGATGCGCGCCTTTTTCCTCCTCTGCGCGTGCTGACGCCTCTGCAACTGCGCACAAGGTTTTGGCGCCATCGCAACATTCAAACACGGCTTTGCTGAGCTCTGTTTCACATAAATAATGCATCCCGGATCTTGTGACATTTTTACCCATTTCTGCGATGCATAGAGGGTCTCTCAAAATTCCAAATATAAAGAGGCCAATGAAGAGCGACTAATCCCATGACAAAACAGAACGTCGCCGTCCCCAAGCCGCCCTATGCATCAATAAAGCACAAGAGAACTAGTGATCTTTTGTGCGTCGTTTTGTTTCCGAGAGCGCCTTCCGCAATTTGCCTGGACGAAGTTGCTTTCATCCGCGATGCGTGGCGCGCGCAGCGGTGAAACCATGCGAATAAAGCGCCCAGCGCGCTGCCTGTTGGTCGTGCTGGCGGCGCTTCGCAGCTTTCCGTGTTCCGCATTCGTCGCCAAGTCCCTCGCCCCTCGCCCGGCGCCGGCGCGGGCGAAGAGGTTTGGCCCGCTCCGGTCAGCAGAGGCCGACCTGACCCCGGAAGAGCTGGAGAGCCTCAACCCGAAGAGACCGAAGATCCAGTGGTACCCAGGCCACATCGCCAAGGCGGAGCGCCAACTGGCAGAATACATGAAGTGCGTTGACATCGTCATTGAGGTCCGCGACGCCCGCATTCCCTTCAGCACCACGCATCCGATGGTGTCCACCTGGATTGGCAGCAAGCCGCACATCGTGGTCTTCAACCGCAAAGACTGCGCGCCGGCAGTCGCCGTAACCCACTGGCGCAAACACTTCGTTGACCTCGCAAAGCAGAGCGAGAGCGAAGGCTCGCCGGGCAAGCCGATTTTCGCCTTCAACGCCAAGGCCCAGGAAGGCGTGCATGAGATAAAGAAGGCATGCCTGCAGTTGGGCGCCCACGTGAATGAGAAGCGGGAGAAGAAGGGGCTGCTTCCGCGAGCGATCCGCATCGCGGTCATCGGATTCCCGAACGTGGGCAAGTCCGCGCTGATCAATCGCCTGCTGGGGCGCAAGATGGCGCGGTCCGCGGACACTCCCGGAGTGACTCGGCAGCTCACGTGGATTCGCCTCGGGAAAGGCAGGGACGGCGCGGACATCGAGCTGCTGGACAGCCCCGGCATCATCCCGGCGAAGCAAGTGGATCAGAGGGCGGCCGAGGCCCTGGCGATGTGCAACGACATCGGCGTCGCCAGCTACGAGTCGGAGCACGTGGCCTCTGCGCTGATAGAGAGGATTGTCGACGTAGCCAAGGCGTCCGATGGCACCTACGTCGACGTGGAGCAGGTCGTGCGTCGATGTGACGGATTTGATCCATTTCTGTTTGTAGAAGGTACGATGGTCGTTGGAGCTGTCCGCCCTTCATAGTCTTTCTTTCTCTCTCTCTCTCTCTCTCTTTCTCTCTCTCTCTCTCTCTCTATGTGTGTGTGTGTGTGTGTGTGTGTGTGTGTGTGTGTAGCTATCTTTGGAGCTTTCCACACGTTTCCCACAAGCTTACCACATATGCGACGTGTTTCCTAGAGGGAGGAACCGCTGAGGAGTACCTCCACAAGCTCGCAGATCGGCGGCACAGAGGAGATCTGTACGGAGCTGCCAATCGGCTGATGAATGACTTCCGGAAAGGCATGTTCGGGCCGGCAACCTTGGAGGTTCCGCCGTGGATGCGCGAGCAGAAGCAGGAGCAACAAGCGAGGGAGGAAGCCGTTGACACCGTACAGCTCAAGAGCTCGCGGCGAAGTGGCAAGGCCGATAGCCTCGATTTGAAGACGTTTGGAGTAGGGAACTTCGAAGGCTGGTGAGAAGCTTTTCCATTCTTGATGCCTGTCTACCCAGCGTCCGCGTAGAAGTCGGCGTCCTTGTGCGAGAAGAAGTCGGAGAGCAATCGATAGATGTAGCTCGGCTGGTGCCCGCCTTGATCCGTCACGTAGAGCGTCACAAGCTCAGGAGGAACGTAGTCCGTCATGGGATTGAGCATCTGGATGCGCTTGCTCTGGTCCCGCGGGACGCCCGCCTCCTCCAACCCCGCCTGCAGAACGGCCGGCGAACCTGGATGCGAAGCATGGTGAGGCCGGGCCGCCACCCACGAATCCCGCTTGGCGCCACACGCGACGTACCGAGTTCCACGAATGCGTCCAGGTCGTGCGGGTAGACTGGGCACACCTTGTACAGGCCCGTGACGCAGAGCACGGGAATGCTGAAGCTTTGGGCGGCAAGCGCCACGGTGTGTGTCCCTGCGGTGGCCAGCAGGCCACCGTTGGCCATGACGGCCCGAGTCGGGACGACCACCTGACTGACTCGGGGCATGATGGCATACAGCGCCGCGTCCGGGATGATGGTGCAGCCGATGCCTGACCAAAGACGAGCTGCTCTTCAGCACTCCGTTGGGCGGGCAGGCCTATCGGGGACTCCCCTACCTTCCTTGGTGAGCAAAGCTGCCAAGCTGTGTCCTCTCCGTGGTTGCGGATCCCCCTCCAAGATGATCACGTGGAACCTCAGTCCCTTGCTCGCCGCCGCGCAGAGAAAGCTCTGCACCGATGCCGACGCGCCCATCGTCAGGATCACCGATTGATCGTGGATGTACTCCGGTGCTGCAGAGCGGAAGGCGCGCCACCAGACGGAAAAAGAAGACCCCGCGTGAGGGTCGAGGGTCTTCGGTTCTCTTTGTTAGGATGGGGTCACCTTGCTTTTCGATTTCCTCCTGGACAGAGAGCAGCTCGTCGCGGAAGTCCGTGAGCATCCGCATGAGCTCGGTCTTCACGCCTCCTTCCACGGCACTACTCGGCGACGACACCCACTCGGGCTCCAGCATGAAATCCTTTAGGGATTTCTGCCGAAGCATGCCCGTATGACTTCTGCTGCCGGATCTCTCCGCATCGGAGATGTTGGCGAGGAAGCCCAGACCCTGTCCCCGCTCTTCCATGTGCGCGCGATGGCAGTCCCGAATGAAGTGCAGCACCCGGCCCACCATGCTCGCAATGGCCATTTCCAGCGGCTGCGCCTCCACCAGTCTGCGCCCAAGCTTCTTGATGAACGCCAGAAGCTCATTGACGTCATTCCACTTCCCTGCGAAACCTCCTTCGTGAGGCGAAGCGCCGTCTCAACTCGAGAGACTGGCGGCGCACAAGGAGGCCCACCTCTTCCCGTGACATTGCGCAGATGATTCAACGTGGCCACTGCCGTCTGAAATGGGCCGCATATACACCGGCGCCGAAGCTGCAACAGCAACTCCTACACCACATGTGCGCATTTCAGCACTTTGCGTCGTGCTCGGGCCGAATGCTCAGCCGCGCTTCATGCCAAAGGGAGCTATTGCGACGCACCTCGGTGTCATCGTGCAGAAGATCCTCCATGCTGACTTCTGCAGCGTCGCGCCAAGCGAAAGCGCTCCGCTCACGTTGGCCTTTCGGTCTGCAAAAAGGCGCGCCAGGGCCATCCACGGCTGTGAGAAAGGTCCCAATGGCGGGGACGTTGTTTGCACGTAGTACATCAGAACAATTTCTCCAGGATCACGAGATTCTCGCACTTTGCAATAATTATGTAATCTAATAGAAACGCAAGTTGATGAGAGATAGAATGATGAGGAACCAATCCAGCGCCGTCATTCGATGCCTCCTCAAGGTGAGCCGTTGCTTTCGAAGATAAGAAAGGGGAGAAAGATCCAGTGCCTTTCGATGCGTTGTTCGCCTCTGTCTGCGCTTTGTAAGCCATTCCCCCTCGCTTTGCTCCTCTGGCGACTTCTGTTGTGCTTGTGCGCCCGTGGGACTCCGGTGATGAGTCTTCGCGTCGCGGTGGGGCAGCTCCGGAGTACTGGCGACCCCCTTGCCAACTTTGAGAGGTACAAAGCGTCAAAGCCAAGCGGCCTCTCCGCCGGTCACATTCCCCAGGAAAAGCCTAAATCCGCTGTGCGCGTGTGTCTTGATCTTTGGTGTCCGGAAGGTGTTCGCGCATCTGCGCAGAGGCCGCGGCGGCCGGGGCGAAGCTGCTGTGTCTGCCCGAGTGCTTCCATTTCATCGGCGCCAACGCGTCCGAGACGCTGAGCCACGCAGAAGCGTTGGACGGACCGTCCATGGGCAAGTACCAAGCGCTGGCGGTCAAGCACGACATGTGGCTGAGCCTGGGAGGCTTCCACGAGATCGCAGAGCATGATGCGCAAGGAGCCGTGCAGCGCGTGTTCAACACCCATGTGGTTCTCGCGCCGGACGGCGTCTTGCGGCCCGAGATGGTCTACCGGAAGATCCACCTCTTTGACGTGGCGATTCCCGGAGGCGCCATCCTGCAGGAGAGCCGAACCACCAAGCCGGGACAGAAGGCGGTGGTGGTGGACACGCCGTTCGGCCTGTCCCTTGGCCTGACGACCTGCTACGACCTTCGCTTTCCGGAGCTCTACGCGAGTCTCGTGGCGAGAGGGGCCAACGTTCTCCTCGTGCCGTCCGCGTTCACCGTCCCGACAGGCCGTGCCCACTGGGAGCTGCTGCTCCGCGCTCGTGCGGTGGAGACGCAGTGCTATGTGCTCGCGGCGGCACAGGTCGGGCGGCACAACGGGAAGCGGCAATCATGGGGCCAGGCAATAGCGATCGACCCGTGGGGCGCGGTCTTGGACTCGGCGCCTAGCATGGACGACCTCCAGGCTGCAGAAGGCGCGGGAGCGGACGTCGACGAAGACGTGACCTCGCTTCTCATCGCTGATCTGAGCATGGAGCTCTTGGACGCCGTTCGAGTGAAGATGCCTCTCCAGAACCATCGGGACGCAGCGTCCTGGACGTAAGGCAGTCTACGCATAGGCCAGAGCGAGGCGAGGCAAAGCAAGATAGAGAGCTAGAGATTCCTGTGGCGTCCGATGCGCTTGCCGTGTGACTCACCTCGGACATCCGAACTTCTCACTTTTTGCCACATTTCCGCCTTCACAATCAACTTCAATTTTAATCCTCCATCAGAGTCTGATCCAGTTTTCCATATTTTCGAGATGGTGAAAAGGAACAAAATAATTTGAAATATGCACGACAAGGACGTCCTCCTCTACGGCCCCGACGCGCCATTTCTGGCGAGAGGCCGCGCCCCCTTTTCGAAGCGTCGTGTGGCGTTGCCGTCGATAGTGGTGTACGCGAGCACATGCGGATAGGAGCCCCCGAGTGGTAGCGTCGGAGTGGGCGGACAACGGCTGGCGCGGCTTCCGAGCGGTCCATGGGAGGCCCTCTGAAGCCTTGCGACTTGCATCACTAGCGTGGCAGAGTATCGCCCGTCGGCTCATTATGGTCCGCAATTGGGCTTTTTCCCGCTTCGTCTGCTACCCCCACCGGCGCTTGTTCAGCTACTGCGTGCCGCTGCTGCTGCTCGTCGCGCTGCTGTTTGTCCTAGCCAGGGTATCGCAAGATCCGAGGCCCCAGACTATCCCCGGCGAGTACAACTTCGCCCCGATGGGGCCGTTGGCGAGGAATCACTACCACCCGAGCTGCGACAGGGACGGCATCTTCAGACCGCGCTCCTGCTACAAGGTACCTGGATGGCAGCACCTTCATGCCCGAGTGGCGTCGAAGAGGCCTGACGAAGTCGAGGCGTTGCAGGGACAGATTGACGGCGTCTTGTCAGTGGAGCAGATCAAGCAAGACATTGACGAAGACTGCATCACCAGGTAGGACCCAAGACGGCGCCCAGGCAACGCTCTTGGGGAGCAAGACTCGAGCGCCCGTGACGTCCTTCATGTCCATCTTTCAGGGGGATGGCGGGCAAGGCCTGCACGGTGATGTGCATGAGTGAACCACACATTTCAAAGCAGGCGGCACAGCTCTCGCAAGGCAAAGGCAAGGTGTACGCAATCGCGGGCAACGATGAGCCGTACCTCTACCGCCAAGACATCATTGGGCGCCTCATCGTACCGTACCTCAACATCCGGAAGTCCAACGGCACCGAGAAAGACATTCCTGTGCTGTTGGCCGCGGGATGCACCGAGACTCCCACTGCCTTCTTGGGCATGTACTTCAGGAAACCCGGCGGAAGGAGGGTGCGCAGTGTGATCATCGATGTGCTCCAGAGCCTCAGTCCGGCCACCGTCAAGTGCAGCGAGAAAGAAGGCCACAAGTCACCCTATGATGAGTACCTCGCAAGAGCGAGGACCATCATCGTGACGCGCGGGGACTCCTCCGCCACCAGCAAGCTCATTGAAGCCGTCGACAATTTCATTGTGCCCGTCTTTTTGAGCGACGACGATCACGCGATCTTCTACGAGGGACCCGTGAACTGGTCAGGCTTCCCCTGCATCGACCTGGAGAGAGAAGTAGTCGTGACGCTCAGCAAGTGCCGGCGAGAATTTGACGGCAAGAAGCTCCTGGGGCTGCTCGCGCAGAGCGAGAAGCAGCAGTTCTTCCGCGCTGCCGTCATGGATATCAGCAAGCGCTACGACGCGTATCGGCCGAGCTTGGAGGCTGCGTGGAAGGCCACCCGAGAAATGGAGAAGGTCGATCCCCGGGACCTCCCGGAGATCAAGGCCTGCTTGGACATGGGATCATGAAGACGCGAGCATGGTCGTGCGTTGTCTGCGAGAGCTCGCCGCCCGTTGGGCTTTTTGCGTGAAGGGTCAAGAAGCATGCGGTAGAAGCGAGGCGAGAACCCGGGCCATGAGTGTTACGTCTTGCGCTCGGGAATCATCCTCGCGCTGTACAGTTGTATGGCCAATCAGCCATACGGGCCCAGAAGCCACATTCTCTCCAGTTCTCTCGAACATACTGCGCCGACTCCGGCAACAGCGGCCGACGTCCCGAGATTTCGTAGAGGCCCTCGGCTGCCTCGCCCCGCTGGGTTTCCGTCTTTGCTCCCTTGTTGTCATTCGCATTCACCAAGACCTCTGCAAAATGACGCAGCCCCTCGTGCGGCTCAAGACGCCTGTCGAGGGTCTGGAAGACGGAGCTGGAGATGCGGCCCCAGACGGCGGCGGGATCCTGCATGAGGATCTCCTTGGCGATCACCGTCACCTGGCGGCGATGGTCCCTGCCCAGCTCGCTGAAAGGCTCCAAGAAGTATTCCCGCATCTCCGCAGGAGAAATAGCGTTGGCAAAGCAGGTCTCGCCCTTCTCCCTGCTTTCCATGAGCAACTCCTGGAAGTACTCCGGGCTGCGCCGGTGGACGCCCAGCACCGTCCAGTGTGGTCGTTCGCAGTGCTCTTCGCGGGCGCGATCGCACCAGAAGTTCCATCCCGCCCACAGCCGGCTTGCCAAGTCCCGTATGACAAAGAGCTTGACGTTGGGCCGTCGGTGCATGCGGAAGAGCACTTCTTGGTGCATCGTGTGCTGGATGTCGAGGCACCCATTCGCAAGGAGCTGGCCGTCGCTGGCCGCGCCGCCTTGCACACCTTTGATCCAAGCCCAGGTCCCTCCCTTGAGGTTGTGAACACAGTACTCTTTCCTCTTTGCAATTGGTGCGATCTCGTTGTGACGCGTGAGGAGCTCGTAGAGTGCGCTGGTGCCGCATTTCGGAGCTCCGATGATGTCGATCGCCGGGACACAAAAGGTGGCCTCGTCAATGGCAACGGCGCTCTGAAAGTCGGTCACGTTGAAGGCATGCTCAGACGCTACTAGCTTGGCGAGGAAGCAGTTGTGCTTCTCCCTTGAAGAATCGTCAAGTGCAAAGGACGCGTTAGAAAGCCTGCATGGGCCGGCAGAACAGAGTCCTGGTGGGCTTCCACCTGATCTCAACCGGCAGAAGGGCGGCGACCTGCGTCACCCCAAGCGCGTTGGATGTCTGGATAAGCCAGCTCCCATCCTGTAGAATGGGTCCCGCGGCCCAGGGGCCATTGTAGCTCATCACGATCTCGGCAGCAGCTCCGCACTGGTCGAGAAGCATTTCCCGGCTTCGATGGCATTCGTGCTGCGACGTGGCTTGGTCGACGGATCTGAAGTCGCGATACATCTCCCGCACTTCCGCATCGGCGCATTCAAGGGCTTTTAGCTTGCAATGCCAGGGCAGCACTGCAGGCACCACGACCGTATCGCCTTCCCGCTGCAGAGCATTGGACCCGTCAGCAAGACTCGGCCCAACCACGCCGCCGCAGAAGGCCAGTAGGACAGCCAGGCCGCGCCCACGACTCCACATGGGCCAGGAGGTCACGGCAGCTCACGGGCGAAACACTTCGACAGCAAAAAGTAAAAAGCGCCCACAGTGAGAGGGGGAGGGGGGAGGCGGAGGCGGAGGCCGTGAGTTGCCCTGACAAGCTCAAGGAATCCACTAATCCCCCCATAGAAGGAAGGAATTATACCCTGAATCTCTGCAGTGTACGGCTGCGTTACTTTCCCGGGGGCATAGAATGGACCCAAGCCAGGGGGCCCATTTTGAGGTTCTGCTCTTCTTTTAGCGACGAAGAATCAGGAAAGGATGAAAACAGCAGAAGCTCATCAGCTGATGCCCACCTTGCATCCTGGATTCTGGCTTTGCAATGAAATTTCGAAATTCCACCAGAGCACCACAGTATGGTTGTGGCAGATCAAGAAAACCATTCATTGGCTTGGGTTCTTTTCTAATTTCCCCTCACCGTTGCTTCCGGGATCGTTCACGCTTTCGTCTTTTCAGCTGCTTCACAACGCCGCAGACTGGGTCTTCATCTGAGCAAGGATAAGAAGAGCCACAAAAGAGTTACAAGGACTGGGAATTGCGGAGCTGTAGTCTTCTGTGGGTCTCGTTTGCGAGAATGGTGCGGTACTCTGCCTCCGATCGAAAAGCCATTCTCGATGGCTGGAGAATGGAACGGGCGCGTCTAGTGCACAGTTCAAACCCTAATCAGTCAGGGCAAACGATTGTGGTGATCAATTACAGTA
>JAAMXY010002181.1:0-13063 GCA_019677205.1 Pinguiococcus pyrenoidosus
CCGTCCTCAGCTACGGTTGGTTTTCGCGCCTCAGCTGTGCGATCGCATTCAAACTGGCGAAACTCCCTCTTCTTCGCCCGGAACTCCGAACCGTGCCGGGGCTGGTTGTGACATGACGGACATCTTCCAAATCTTCTCTCCGCCCAGAACGTGAAGTTCGCGCCAAAGCCCTTTTGAATGCTGCTCTCTTTGAGACACGTGGGCGGAGAGAGAGCTCGAGACCTTACACAACCATTCTCCAAGCCAGATCACGGCGAAACAAGCAGGTATGACTTTGAAGAATGATCCCTGAGGCACGTACGAGTGGCGTTCTGCGTAGACCGAAGAGACTTTTGTATCCTCTGCGGAATGTCGCTTTACAAGAGCAGGACGTTTTCTCCGCGTCTCTAACATTGCATGCTGATTGGTATATCTACTAGAAAGAGATTGACGGAGTCTTGAGTCCGGAGGATCCGGTCATCAGGATGAGTGGTCGTCGACAGTGCCTTGTGTGCAGAAACTCAACAAGTTCAGCAGCACCTTCCTCGCATATTCGCTTACGCCAGGCCCTTCCAGACACTTTTCTGAATGGATCAGGCTTCTGCAGAAAGTGTCGCAAGGACAGAAATCTCGTAGCGCTTCTAAAGGTTCTGACCGAGCTTCTTGTGCACGGATTTGCGAACGATGCTTCGCAGTTTCGGACCGCCCTTGAATCCTCGAGCCTTGGCGTGTGCTCCCGATGCTTCATCCCTGGAATCACAGGAGAGCAGATGGCTGGAGAAGTGAGTGACGCGCTGTGTGCGCTGTGCAGAAAGACCGACACTCGTGGAAGAGCGTTGAACGTCTCTTGTGCTCGACTTGATTTTCGAGACGACTTCAGGCCAGCTCGCGAAAGCCTTCTGTCCGTGGAAACAGGTCAAAGACAGTGCTGCAGGTGCCGAGCGTCTTCAGACGAGAAGGTTCAGATGCTTTTGGCCAGAACGCGTCTTCGCAACGATGTGAACGGGCGGGCGCAGTCCAGAGCGGATTGCGAGACAAATGACGAACTCAACGCTGCCGAGGAAAGCAAGGGAGATCGCGCTGAGTCTGACGAGCTGCAGGAAGCAGCGCAAGGCTCTGACGAAGTAAGTCAATGCTGCCATTGGAAGCCAGGGAGCTACGACTGAGTTGACGAGCCACAGGTCGCAGCGCAAGCGTCTGGAGAATCGGATGAGCCAATGATGAACATGCTCTCGACGCTGCTCAACAATAGGCTGCAGCTCCATGAAGATGACCCCGAGAAGAGCAGCAGAAAGTGCCAGCTCTTCGAAGCAGGGAGAACTTCGGACAAAGGTGCAAGCAATATGAAGCTGAGGAACACGGCCTTCAACCTCCAGCACTACAGGGAAAGGAGAGCTGCTCAAGGTGTATACCAGCGCCGTCTCCATGCAATGCACGAGCACGCCAGAGATGCAGTCGCCGCCACTCAAGGGCTCTGCAGCATCGAGCTGATAACAAGCCCAGCAATCACAACGGAAAACAGGATGAACGTGCACAGATACGCCATGGTCTTCACACGGACCGAAAATGACAGACTTCCCGCGACATCGGCGATGAACGTGGAGATTGCTCACCGTGTCGCCTACGGACTACTGGAAGCTGGCAAGGCTCATGAGATTCGTCGCCAGAATGCTGAGGAACTAGCAGAAGCGGCCAACGCTCAACGGCTGCACTCCGCTGAAGGAGCTATCGAGCGCAGGCGAGAAGCAGTCCAAGCTGCGGTACAGGGGTTTCTTCATTCGACGGCACATCCTCTGTCCAGAGCTCGCTCGGCAGGTGAGGCGACGGGCAGTACGGCACAGAACGAAGAGTCGTCATCAAGTCCAAATGAAGAGCTTGTAGGAGAGAGCGAAGACCATTCGGACCAACACCTGTCGACAGCAGCCATTCTGGAAGCCCCGTCAGCAACATCAACCTTCGCTACAGTAGAAGATGAGGCGCCACGGAAGAGAAAGCGCAGGACGCCCCTTGGCACATTGCAGGACCCGAACAGTGCGAGCGTCGTCAATGTGCAGCGCATACAGGAGCTGCTCGCCATCCCGGAGCGAAGACAGTTCGCGTCAGACACGGAATTTCGTGAGGCATCACTGGCACACACTGCACGTATGCAGGCAGAGGTAGACAGAATCCAAGCTCTCAGAGACAGCCACCATTGAGCATCTTCTCGAGGCGCTGCCAGTCCTTTGCAGCCTGCGCAGAGAGCTTGCAGGCTTTCACGCGAAGCGCTTCGTTGTTCCTCCGCCAGCAACTTGGATCCTCTTGGTCTACAAACTTGAGGTCGCCGAAGATGGTGTTCTTCAAGTCTTCGTGCTGCGTCGAGTCACTGTCGAGCTCTACAGGAAAGGGGGCCCGAAAGCTGTCCGCAATTTCTTCTAGAGCGGGCAGAAAGGAAAAATCGAGGTCCTCCATTGTTCTGTCGCAATCTCCGGCATCTTCCACCTCTGCTGGACTCATATCATGCTGAGAAGTGCAAATTCGGCAGTGCACAAGAGCGTCCACCATCTCTTCCCGCTTCGCTTGACGTCGTTCTCCATAGACGAACTCCATGGCAGTATGTCGAGCACTATGAGGGACGCCTGCACACTCATAGTATGCTTCGAGCTTCTCAGCGATCAAGTGCTTCGTCAGGCTGCGATCTTCGAGCAGAAGCGTCCTGTCAATCACGACATTTGTCTTCACTTGAAGATGAGAACGGGCGGACGGCTTCTTGCTCCAGATCGGATCACGGAGATCGCGGAGCATTTCCGTTGCGCTGTGAATCGCACACCCGGCTCGCCAGTCTGGACCCGAATAATCGGTTGCCAACCAGTCCACCTCGTGTCGAAGTACCTTCCGAACCTCGATTGTCAGACGATCTAGCACCACACCGAAAGCGGCATCACTCGATTCTTCACGATCTTCCACGTTCCCTCCATCTTCTTGGTATGCCTTGTCGAAGAAGAACCTATCTTTTTCCTCGTTCGTCGCTGACAGTGTTCGAGAGCGTCTCTGTATCTGCTTGAGCGAGGGACGGATCTTGTTAGCCCTCTTCAGTAGTTTGTTTATCTTCTCAACCTTATCGTCGATGGCGATCGCCCCTCCATTTGCCGCTGAGCAGAACGAAAAGTGCTGGGCAGCTTTCCGCTCCAACGATGTCGCCGTGGACAGCTGTGTCGCCATGAACGTTGCAATACGCGCGTAGATGTGCCCACCTAAGCTGTAGAACAGATGAGCGACCACGAGCCATGTCGACGTAGTGTCCTCTTGGCTTTTCATTGCCTCGCCCAAAGAGTCCATCACCGCGTGGAAGCTGAGAAAAGCGACGACTTCCTCTAAGAAACTGCCCCGTGGAGCTGCTTGCAGCCACTTCAAGAATCTCCTCGGATCAGGATCGTCCCGAAAGGCCTTTACCCCCCCCTCACTGGACACGAAGAAGGCGGCGATCTCAAGCGATAGGGCGTCCGCAAAGCGTCGTAGGAAAATCTTGGAATGCCTTGGAGACGAGAAGGATAGGATATGCGTAGCTTGCCCCGCCTTTCTTCTCTCGGCAGCCACCAGGAGTATTCCCATCAAGCGGGAAAAGAATTCTAGGAGGTGCCTGCCCAATGCATTTTGCAAGTGCCATAATCCCGATATTAGCCATATACGCTCAGCCCAATCAGTCTCTTCCTCCGCAGCAATCATTTTGCGCATTATCTGGATGGCAGGGCTGCCATCCATAGCTGCAAATAATGGCAGTTGTGAGGCTGCCATTGGTAGCTGATGCTCAGCTTGAAAGTCTGACTCCTTTTGATGCAAGTCATAGAACTCCAGGCCACGTTTGATTGCTGATGTGTATCCGTCCTCGCCTGAAAGACTTGCGGCAATACTCTCGTCGACGAAAATGTCGTCACGAGCGAGCGAAGAAGTTGGTTCGTCAGAAAGGAAGTCATTCAAGGCGGCAAGCCTCACAGAGAAATCATCCGCCGCAGCGAGAGGCAAGCCTGCCTCAGCTAGACCTTCTGCGCAGACGCGCTGAAGAGCGTCTAACAGCTTGCAGGCTGCTGGACTGAACGCTGCATTGAGATCTCCCTGCTCGAGTCGGAGCCACACCGGGAGTTCTCTCGCATGTCGAACGCTGGCAAAGGCGGCACGGACGCGATGGGCTGGACTAGGCGCTTCACAGGAGTTCTCAACCTCTTCCCCGGAGAACGCCCCGCCACCTAGAGGGAGCTTTCGAAGAAGCACAGTGATCGTCGGCACGTTGCACACTCGCGCCTCAGCTCGATTCACTCTCTGAAACTCCAGGTTGTCAAAGGCGATGGACAGGAGCGAAGCTGGCGCTCTTGCAAAGGACAAGCGCTCCCTCGTAAAGCTGTCGTTTGAGATCCCGAGCTTCTCCTTGCACTGACAAAGACGACAGTTGAAGAGAAAGGCCTTCAGCGACGCCGGAGGCCCAACCACAGAGCAAATGTGCTCTATCATACTGGCGAGTGGGCTGAGGCGTCCCCGTCTCATGCAGCCATACAGCAGCACCAGGCTCGACTCCAAATCTGCGCTCGCGCTCCCGTCCTCGAAAGAGTCTTCGCAGGACAGGCGAAGCAGCTGGAAGATTGGATCTGCCTGGGAAATGTCGTCCACGTGCTGTGACAGCGACGGTGTCTCCCACCAGTGCAAGTTCGTAGGCACTGCGCCGAGATGAATGGCCTCCAAGAGTGCTCCAGTCCACTCCGCAACGGGGAACTCGGACACAAGTCTTCTGGCAAGGCTTTGCGCAGTATCCATAGCGCCTCCGCTTGTGAAACTGCTACACCACCAAGATCAATACTTTCTCGAAGACCACGCTTCGTTTCAGCTGTCTTCGATGAGGTCAAGGTCCTGTATCCCGGCCTGTAAACAAGTGGAAGAGCAGAGAATCAGCCTAATTGAATGCTTCAGAGTGGCCTTTCTGCCCTCTCGCGCGTCCTGAGAATCTCGTCAACTCACAGTCTAGTATTGATCGTTGAAAGCGTGATAAATCTTTGGGATGATACAGTACGCAGCGCGACTCGTGGCGCTCTTGTTGTGGTCGAGTCTTGAGCATTTTACGGACGCTTTTGAAAAGATGTCCGTCATGTCACAACCAGCCCCGGCACGGTTCGGAGTTCCGGGCGAAGAAGAGGGAACTGTTTGCTTGCTCATTAAAAATAGTTTTGCTTAAGATATTGATGAGAATGTGGTTTATTTTGAAAATTTATTTTTTTTGTGGATGCTTTCAAAAATCACAAATATACTTTCCCGTTCCAGGTCGTCGGTGTCCGCAACGGACAGATGTACGAAATATTTGAGGGAAACGAGAGCGCGCCGAGGCGGAGCGAAAGACCGAAGACTTCTAGAGAGTTCCGAGCATGCCTTCCTGCGAGCTGCTCTCTTTGTTGGGAAGGTGTGGATCGATGTGCTTCGTTCAGACGAGCGACGTACGGATGTGGAGATCCCAGCGCTGGCCGGCGTGCCAGTGCAAGCAAAATCCAAAAAACGGCCGGCCGCAAGCAAGCAAGCAAGACGAGGCAGCGAGCGAAGCAAGGAGCGACTGCCTCGCTCAGAGCGCATTCCACGAAAATTGAGGTGGAGAATTGCTGCAGAAACTGTTGGGCGGATGGCGACATTCCATGGCATGATGCGTCATAGCATCAAAGCCTTCGGACGCCACGAGTGGGACCATGAATATGCGGGGGACGGCGATCGAGACGCAAAATGGTGCCAATCCCCTCCAAATTTACAACATTTTATATACGCTGGTTTCCTCGGGCTGCAGTGCGCTGCTGGCGTAATGGATAACGCGTCCGCCTCCTATCCACGAATTTCGACTCGTGGTGTTAGCGGAAGATTCCGGGTTCGAGTCCCGGGTAGCGTTCTTTTTTCCTCCTGTTTTTTTTTGGCTCTCTTCTCTTCTTCTTGTTATCACTCCTTGCAAGCGCCGCTCATATTCGTACTCCCATCCACTCATCGCCGTCTTCGCGCGCACAGCATCGACGCGCGAAGTGCGCACGATGCTTCTGGACCAGGATGGCTTCCTACTCGCCTTGGGAGAGCTGTACGAAAGCACGCGGGAGCAGGGCACCGTGAGCCTCACGTTCAAGCAGCGTACGTCTCATCAGCTGATATGAGGCAAACCCGCGCCTCTTTCAACGAGAGAGACATCTGCTCACCTGTGTCTAAGCAGCTGTATCTCTCTGCCTCTCTCTTTGTCTCTCTCTTTGTCTCTCTTTGTCTCTCTCTGTCTCTCTCTGTCTCTCTATTTCGCTCCTTCTCTGCCTCTCTGCGTCTCTGCCTCTCTGCGTCTCTGCGTCTCTGCCACTCTCCGATTCAACAGTGAAGCCCGATCCGGAGAAGGACGGCAACGAAGTGCCCTGTGTGCTAGTACGCGCACGGAGCGAGAGACGCAAGATCAGCACTAGAATTGAGCGACAGGACGCCGGGCGCTTCCAAGTGCTCCTGACGGCAACCATGCGAGCGGCGTGTAGCAACCTAGAGAAAGTCAAGAAGCGGCCGAGACACACCTGACGGATGACCTCGAGCTCGGGCTTCGGCAGCAAAACTTCAGATGCCAGTGGACGCAGAAGCAAGTGTGAGTGTTGCACACTCCGGGCGTGAACTAAGAACGATAAGGTGGAGAGCGGCGCTGTCGCTGTGTGCAGGATGACCCGTGGGTTGGAAACCTCCTGGCGGTACCGGGCAGTCTGTCGTGTCGTTGGCGATCGAGATGTTGAAGGCCGTGGCGAGACGACTAAGACTCGTGTCTTGATTGCGCGACGCGCATCATTTCAGCTAATTTTGACTATTGATGCAAGCGCGGCTTGGCTGTTGAAAGCACACGGGGCCGCACCGCGCTCTGCACTCTAAAGCTTCTTCGGCTTGAACACCTTCACAAGCACCGCGTCGATCAGCCCGAGGATGGTGAAGGTTCCCCCAATGATCGCGCACAAGGACGTGACGAACTCATACCACTCCTTCCCCTTCTTCGAGACATTCACAGCCATGGGAGAGAAGTCGTAGGAGAAGCGAGCTTCCGGCACATCCTCCTGGTCGTAGTTGTTTATTTGCGACTCGGAGAGCAGGTTGTAGACCCGCACTTCGTTCTTGCCCCGCCACGTGCCCTGGATCTCAATGTCCGTCGGCACGACCTTGATGTGGTGGTGGTATGCCTGGTGCCTCTTGTAATTCACATACACGTTGCCCTTGAGCGGATCGAAGCGGAGGAATTCGTCGGAGGCGACCCGTTCAACCTGGGAAAAGGTTTCGAAGCAGAGCGTGAGCATGCCGATTCGACCGATACCTCCTCGACGGCCCGATGCCATGGCGGCCCTACCACCCAAAGCTGGACCACCCGGCGGCCCGACCACCCAACGCTGGACCACCCAACGCTCGACATGCTCGATCACATACATACCTGCTTGGTGATGCCGGTGGGAAGAGGGGTGCCGACCTCCAGGCTGTTGACGATGTGGCTAAGGTTGGTGTTGCGGGGATCGAAGTTGTGGTGCTTGGAGCGCGGCTCGATGTGGAAGTTCCCGGGGACGCGCTTGACCCGGATGCTGCCCGTGACGATGCAACCTGGGAACTTGGAGCCGGTCTTGACCTTGATGTTCTCGGGCCGATCCAAGACGTTGTCGTGCTTGAGGTCCTCGGCGAGGGACTCCACCCAGCTCTTGAACGCATCCACCGTTCTGTCCTTGTGGAAATCGCCTACCCCATGCTCCGCACCGCTCTTCGCAGAGAAGAATCGCACGGTGGGGTACGCCTGGATCTTGTGCTTGGCGCAGAGCTCCGCTTCCGCCACACAGTCCACGGTGACCACCTTGACGTTGGACGCTTCGGACTCCATCCTCTCTGCGAAGGCTTCCCAGGTCGGCGCCAACCGTTGACACCAGACGCACCAGGGCGCGAAGAAATCCACCACCGTGTAGTCCTGTGTCCAAAGCGACAAGAACAAAAAGAAGGAAGAGGGGCCAAGCGGTCAGATGAGCACTCGCGAGGCGCTTTTGCTGCCTGCGGTGCCTGCGGCTGATGGGCGCATCTCATCCGACTTCGGCGGGAGAAACGTACATTCTTCAGGATGAAGGTGTCGAAGTCGGCAGTCGTGACGGGCTTGGCATGCACGCCGTCTCGGTGTGCTTCTTCCAAGGGGCGATGCTCGTCCGAGTCGTGCAGGATATCCCGCTGCTCCATGTTCCGCCCCTGGAAGACCTTCTTTAGGCCCAGGTTGTCGATGCTCCACTTGTGGATGTTCGAGCTGATGTCCATCTTGTTGGTGCCCATGATGTCCAGCATGTCCACCGTGACGTACTCGCACTCCAGATCCAGCAGCGTCAGGTTGAAATTCACGCGGATCATGCCATCCTCCCCCTTGGTATCCAAGTAAATCTGCGCAAGCCCCGTGAGATGCGGCCCTTTCAAGCGCGTCGTCGAGGCGCTCGCGCGCTGAGTCCCACCTGAGTATCCATCTCTGTACTCAGGAAAGCAGATAACTCCACGAGGAACAGAAGCGCCATGAACACGATGGCGCAAACGGACATCACGACGCCCACCATGGTACTCTCGGTGAACTCTCGCAACGGCCGGCGGTAGAAGTCGATCATCCTCGACGGCGTCTGCATGCTGCTCGAAGTCGGAAGGGCCGCAGACGCGACGCGAGGGCCAATCTAGACGGCGCGGCGCTCAAATCCGCGCGAAAAAGGCGCCAAAAGGGACCACCTCTGCGTTGCTTGCTTTTTGCTCCCCTCCGATTGGTCGACTGCGTAGTTCAAACACAGACAATTATTACTACTATTGAAATGAATATGAACATCAATAGTTTAAAGTAGTTTCAGTTCCATGATCCCGTGACAGACGGAGAGCGGCGCTCCGCCACCCTTGCAACCTGCGGGCGCACGCAACGTCACCCTCCAAATGTTCTTACGGGTCTCAAGCGCCGCAGGGCCCTGACCCCAGGATGAAGATTGCAATCAGCCTACGCCTTCTGCCAATTGTGGTCATGTCTCAATCGGCGGTCGGATCTCTCGTGCTTTCTGCGGGAGAAGTAGCGCATTTTCAGCACCATGGCTTCGTGCTGCTGCGGCAGAAAGTGCCGAAAGAGGACTTAGCTCGCTTAATTCTCGCCGCAGAGCGCTGCTCAGAAGCAAGGGATGGTATTTCTGGACCTTTCTATCACAAAATTTCGTTCTCAGACCTAGAGCGCGAGGAAATCATGCGGAAGATCGCGACAAGCTCGATGCTTGCCCATGCAGCCAAGCAGCTACTTGGCTGCAGCGACGTCCGTGTGCTTCGGGACGCCTTTCTAGCCTACACCAAAGATGGGAGCGGCTGTGGCTGGCACGTGGACGACCCGCACTTCTGGCCGAGCCCCGAGTTTGCGGACGACGCTGCTGGGGTGAACGTATGGATTGCGCTGTCGCCGCTTCGGAAGCATTTGGGCGGAGGATTGGCCATCGCACCGACCTCTCATCGGGTCCCGTGGATGCCAGAGGCCTTGAAGAAGATACGGCAGCCCGTGGTACTGCCCGACGGCCGTGTCGCACAGAGGACTTGCGGCCTCGCGGAGCTTTCTCCGGAGTACAACGAGAAGTTCGAGCAGCTGAAGGAGACGTTCGATATGGAGCCCGGCGACGCGCTCATCATGGCGAGGTACCTTTGGCATCGAACCGACTTGTTTACTGAGGAAGGGAAGAAGCAGGTCCATGAGCCACTGCTGCGGTACTCGTTGCGATACATGCCCGGCACCAGCAAGCGGGTCCAATTCGTGAACGGCGTCGTCGAGGAGACGGCCAACACGTTGGCCGCCGACAAATTCCCAATGGTGCAGTGATTCTCCTTTCCCCCTTTTTCCGAAGATGCTTAAGCGTTGTTTTCCCACCTCTCCGAACCTGCTTAGCCATTTCCCCCCCTTTCTCCCACGATGCTTCGCCATGAGATACGGTAGCAATGGCGCGGCGGCGATCCGCAGCCCTCTCATTGCTGATTTCTCATCTGTGATTTCGCTTCGCGGTACCTGCGGGTCTGTGGGTCTGCGGGTCTGCGGGTCTGCGGGTCTGCGGGTCTGCGGGTCTGCGGGCCTGCGGTACCTGCGGGTCTGCGGTGTGGCCGAGACTGTTCATGCCAACAAAACGTCTTATTGCCATTGATTCAACTCGGAAGAGTCGTATGTACTTCTGCGGTCTCTTCCTCCATCATCCAATCAGGCCTGAACCTTTTCAGAGGCCTCCGGTTCTTGCTTCGCCGTCTCCTTGGCGAGCATGCTGGCCCGCTCCTCGAATTCCTTCGCGAGGGAGACGGAGGACTTCATCCAAAGGCCGATGATGCCAAAGAGGAACACCCCAAGGTAGGGCGTCGAAGCTGCCAGGCTTCCGAACGCAATGATGGTCAGCTGCTGGATGAAGCTGCCCCCCGACTCCCCCAAGGGATTGCCGATGACGTCTATCGCGGCCTTGCCCTTCGTGCGCATCTCATTGTCTAGTGGGATATACGCCGTCTCCTTGCACGGATCGAAGAGGCTGTACTTGGAGGCCTTCGAAAGAATGTTCTGCGCTGCGCCTACATACACCGCCATCATCAGCGGCGTGAGTCCTAATGCGGCCGTGAGCGGCGAGAAGGCGTCCTTGAAGATCGACAGCGAGAAGAATCTGCGCGAAGAGAGATCCGCGTGTTAGACTCCCGCAGAAGGACACCCTTTGCACATGCCATCCCGGCAAGGACTCACCCCAGCCCCGTGATCCCAAGCATGACCGGCGTGACGAGAGATGCAACGCCCCACCCAAATCGATTCAGAACGTAGCGGCCCACGAGCATCATGGTCAACGTGACGGCTCCCGTAGCCGAGCTGAAGCCGCCCATGAAGCTGGAGTAGTCGTTCGGGTTCGGGAAGGCCTCGAGCAGCTTGCTCTTCCAGGTGACCTCGACAATGTTGATGCTCATGCCATAGGCAATCACGAGGAAGGCAAGGTTGCGGATGTAAGACGATCCCGCGAGGTACTTGAACGAGTCGCCGAGGCCCATCTTGGACTTCTCCTTCTTCTTCGTCTTGCGCTCCATCTGGGCTGGGACGCACTCCGGATCCGTGATGACGTTGCGCTGCACATGGCGGTAGGTACCCAGCACGACCCCGGCCATGACAACCACCGCGGACATGAGAAGCTTCAAGCTGTATCCCCAAGGATCGACGCCAACGGGCAACGTGTCGCGCAGCATGGAGACCTTCTTCACGAACTGCCCCGAAAAGATCAAAGCGACGTTGGCCAGCATGCCGAACAGAGGGTACCACCGCTTCGCCTCGCTCACGCTGCAGATCTGAGCCGAAGGCGACACAAAGTTGACGCAATGCGAAGCGCTATTGCCGGTGGAAGCGTCCCAACCCTACCTCATTGGCAAATCCCCAGAACAGGAGTGAGACCACGACGGAGCCCCAGAGCTGCGCAGCAGTGTAAAAAGCCGCAAAGGTCCAGTACTTGAACATGGCTATCAAAGGTCCAAACGCGCTCGGGAGCTTCGCGGCGAGCATGGTCGCGGTGCCAACCGGGTGCAAGACACCCAGGTTCGGGTACACCAGAGCCGCAAAGAGGCCAAAGAAGGCAGTGAAGGAGGCCAGGATCGTGTAGAACACGTTAGCATTGGACATGTTGTTGACCATCTTGCTGTACAGCAAGGTGAATCCCACCGACTGCCCGGGCAGAACTCGCGTGAGACACGTGGATTCGGTCCGGCGGCGGGGGGCGTGCTACTTACGGCGGGCAGGTTCACGTAGGTCTTCAGGAACGGGATCACTTCCGCTCCTCCAGAGGTCACGACGAGCACGTCCTTCGTGTCTCGCAGTACGGTGTAGTTGAACAGGATGCAGAAGAACATGAGCGCCAGCGGCAGCATCTTCTTCAGCTCCTTCTTGGCTGGCATGGAGTCCTTCAGCCTCTGAAGCATCGACTTCGGCTGCTCGCCGTTCAATAGGATGTCGCCGCTCCCGCTCAGGGCTAGTGGGGTGACGCCCGACTTCTGCAGCCGCTACATGTGCAACAAGATTCGATCAGCAGATGCCGCGTTCGTTCGTTCGTTCGTTTCGGCGAGGCGATGACGCTACCTTGGCGTGGATGTCACTGAGAACCCCAAATCCCTGTCGGATCGTGGCCAAGTTGGAGGCACGCTTAAAGCGCGGCGGCAGGGACAGCGCATGGCTCCCAATACTAAGGAGCAGCAGCAGAGCAGCTGCCAACAGAGCAGTCGAACGCATCTGCGAACATCATACAGGGACAGATCAGGTTAGCAGCCTTCATTTACACTCTTGCCCGTCCTGCCTACTCTTGATCTTCTTGAGAAGCTCTTCGCGACTGGAAAATGCTGGAAAAACGGCGCTTTTGCCCTTCACATCGCATCTGACGCTGTTTCGAAAGCGTTGACGTCTCGGAGTTGCAGTTTGGTCTGATGCACATAGAATGCTCAATACCACAGTCTCGACCCTCTCGCCTCGTCAACTAGTCGAGTACTCTTCTGAGACCCACTTGACGCAGATTCAGCTTCTCAGAAGTCTTCAACATCGAAAACACGCCACTTTGACAAGAGACGCACAAAACCCTCTCCTCAAGGACACACAGCAGACTCGCGCCACACCGCCGCCACTTTTCTTGCGCATTTCTCTCCCCTCCACTTACTGGTATGATCTAGGAGGAGAACACGGAACAGTGGCGTCGGTATCAAAGGCGCGCGAAGAGACGCGTGGAGAATTCGCTGGCGATGTTTGCGGCACTTCGATGATTCGCTTTTGTGCGCAGACGTTTTCAACTATTTGAAATGTGCTTACTACCGCCAAATTTAGCAACTTCCCGAGATACAAATTGCAGTTCAGTTGCAGGGCCCATCTTACGCGCGATCTGATGTTGAAGCGTTTCGTCACCATGCGCCCGCATGAGTGGCTGGTCCCGTAGAAATTCTACGGTTTCGAATACCATATTTCTGACAATTTTCAAACTGTACTATCCTTTTCACAGTTACCGAGAAAGTCGTTGCTTCGAAGCCTCGATCAGTCTCCCGCCATTTTTTGCCCCTCCCTCTCTCTACATATATCTTA
>JAAMXY010002187.1:3812-23016 GCA_019677205.1 Pinguiococcus pyrenoidosus
CAACCCCCACCACCTGACGTCGCCCGCGATCTTCCCTCCATCCAGAGCAGCTACTCCTTCATGTCCAAGCCGGAGAACAAGCACCACTTCGACGACAGCTTCCTTCACGCAAAGTGCCGGGATCGAATGATCATCCCCGAGGACTACGTCTTCACGGTGGGCAAGGTCCGCAAGGGAGGCGGGCGCAGTGGCAAAGGGAAGAAGGAAGTGCCAGGATTCGTGCAGGAGCGCCTCGACCAGCGCTGGCGCGAGGCTGTAGAAGAGCAGATAGGATTCCAGCGGTACCACGATCTGCGCAAGAGCATCGAGGAGGAGAATCGGCAGCGGTTTTCCTAGGCTCTCTGGCCCCGGCCCGCCTCGTCCGTTTTGAGCAGGTTGCGTAGCCCCCCCCCTCCGTGCCGCTTGCTAGCCTAGATCTCTTCGAACTTCTCGCCCACGCGGCTGTTGATGACGCGATTCACGAAGAAGATCCAGCTGTTCAAGGCATCGCGGCCAAGGCCGTACGCCTCCTTCGCGGCTCCCCCGTCGCGAGCGCCCGCAGCCGTTTGCAGGTCCCGCAGCTGGAACTGGACTTCGTTCACGTAGTAGCGCATCAGATACGCCTCCGGAGTCACCGAGTCAGGACTGAGCACCAGCGTGGAGAAGATCCCAGCGGGTCTGAGGCCCAGCGCAATGTCCCCCTTGTCGCCGGCCAGCTCGCGAACCTTGTCCCAGTCCTTGGCGTCCACCGCCGTCCTCAAGTCGGTGCCATACCTCTGACACGCAGCCGCGATGCGGTCTGCGTACTTCTTGTACGCGTCGTAGCGAATCTGCACGCGCACGAAGGGCAGACCCTCACTGGACAGCTCCTCCACGGAAGTCAGGCCCGCATCCTTGAGCACTCGGGGAGGCTCCTTGCCGTACTTGTACCAGTAGTCCTCCCCAAAGATCGCGCCACGGTTGAACAGGTCGCGCGTCGCAAACGACTTGGATGGCAACGACACCCACGCCACAGCTGCAATGCTGCTGAAGGCGAGCTGCCGCCGACTAGCAGCGTCCATTCGCATCTGAGAGGGGCAATTGAGAACCCAAGGTCAGCATCCATCAGCCACTGCCAGGTACTCCAACCCTCTCTCGGTCCGAGGAGGGGCGGTGACCATCTTCTGACGACTTGACACGAACTTTCATTGGGGCTCTCCATGCTGCGGCAGCCACGCTTAACAGCAAGACAGCAAGCAGTCTTAAGGCTGTCATTGCGGCTCTGTAGAGGCGCCTCCTTGAGGTGGTTTCCTTTCCCTTTTGGTGCGCTCGCGAAAAAGATCCGCGCATGCGGGCGTGTGTAGCAGTGCGGAGTTTAAAAAAATACTACTTATTTTTAATTAAAATAATTAAACTATTTTATTATATAACTATAGTATATGAACTCAATAAATATTACGTTTCATATTGGTTAAATATACTTATACTTACTCTATACCAATAGATGAACAATATCATAAATGCGAAAAGTTAAGTTGAGCTCGGAGGGCAAAAAAAGCCAAAAGAGCCGAAGCAGAGAAGAAGTGCGAAGTGCTTTCTTTTCTTTCCCCTCTTTCCTCTGTTTTACGGCGGAACAGTGGAGCATGATAGGATGGCACTCGACTCTCGAGAGGCCACTCTCCGGTTGCAGTTGAGTTTCTTGGGCACGCAAAGACGACGCGCGCGAACGGCCACAGCGCAGCGACTCCGAAGCTGGCAGAGCCGTGTTCTTCGAGGTCGCGAAGCGTTCAAGAGGACTTTACTCCAAATCCGCGACTCTCGGGCGCTTCTAGATGAAGTGGCCACTGCGGTCGAAGTCGAGAAGGCAGTCATGTGCTTCGAGGAGGAGCTCACTCGTCTACACTTCCACGAGACCGTGTCTCGGGGCAAAGCGGTGTACATGCCGTGGAAGGTCAGCAGGACAGACATCGACAGCAAAATTCTGTGGAGAGCGTGGTTGCTGCGCATAGCATACGAGGCTCCCCCCTGACGTCTCTCTCTGTCTGTCTGTCTGTCTGTCTGTCCCTGTCTGTCTCTCTCTCTGTCTCTCTCTCTCTCACCCCCACCCCCTAACACCCTCATCTACACAGCAGACGCAATCGCATGCAGCAAAGGTAGAGGTGAAGAACGTGGACTACGACCAGGATCCAGGCATGCAGTTTCAGCGCATGCTGCGCCGGGAGAGGGACGTGCTTGCCCGCAGCTTAGACACCTTGGTGCAAAGACGGGAGCAGATCCTGGCGGATCTGCGCGCGCTGGCGCGGCGCGTCGAGGAAGTGTCCCAGGCGGTTGACATTGATCTAGAGGAAGTGGCGAGGGACGAGTTGTCCAGCTTGAGTCGGATCTCGGATGCCGATGTCGCACCGCAGACCAGCGAGGGCATCAATCAGCTGCTCGAGTGCAACGCCTGCCAGCGGTATGCGGAGCTCTCCATGGCCATCCAGGCGCATGAGGCAGAGCTGCGACAGCTGCTTGAACAGCGAGAGGCCTTTGAAGCGGTCAACACCACGTCCGTGGTCTTGGCCTAGGAGAAAGACAAAAAGAAATGGAGATGTTCCGTGGATACGATCTTGCGCGCTGTGAAGCAGCATTCGCTCATTCACAGGTTTTTTCCCCTTGGAGGGGAGGAGAGGAGGGGAGGAGAGGAGGGGAGGCAGCTGCTCGGGGTAGGGGAAGTACTTGGCAGATCTCCAGCACACGCTCCGGCTATCGCTAGTGCACGCAAGGACAAAGTTCGCTACCAATGCAGATGGGACTGCTGCTTCTACGGCAGCGGCCTACAGATTCGCCTCCTTTTCCTTCCTTGGGATGCGCGATGCCACAAGCTCCGCGGTCGAGTCACGGAGGCTGTCCTGGACGAGCTCGCTCATCATGATCGGGCGCCCTTCCTTGACACTCAGCTGGCGTGGATGTCAGCAGAAGCACCACAGAGCGAAAGAAGAAGGACACACAGAAAGACATACCTCGGCTGCCGCTCCCACCATGACGGCCATGAGTCCATCTTGGAGAGCGACGTCCGCAAGGCGCGAGGCATCGTCCTCGTCCTTGGAGATGCACTGGTAGAAGTTGACGTGCTCCCAGTAGGTGCTGCCCTCGTGATATCCGGCCTCACGAAGTCGCTCGGCGACAGGCGTCGACTCCTTCACGACCTTCTTCGCGTCTTCCGGCGGCGGAATCGTCTCGATCGGACGCTGGCCGCCTTGCTCACGCATGCCGATTGTGACCTCGTCCACAGGCACTTTCGCTTCGACTTTCCCCGCATCGCCCACGACCACAAGCTCTTCCTGATTCTCCGAGGCCTGCCGATTGTGCGTTTTGAAGCCGGAGTTGGGAGGTTGGAGAAAGGAAAGAGAAGAGAGAGAGAGAGAGAGAGAGAGAGAGAGAGAGAGAGAAATCAAAGCAAGTACCTCGGCGAACATGCAGAGATCCAAGCATGCTCTCGCGCCGCACTGGAAATCCACCAGGACGAACGCGTTGTCGATGATATCTGGGACGGCGCCGTCGTAGCTCTCATCTTGGTGGTTCACGTCCATGGCGCCGGAGGCGTACACACGAACGGGGGAGCTTCCCACGATGCGCAGCATCAGGTCGAAGAAATGGCAGCACTTCTCGACGAGAGTCCCTCCCGTGTTCTTCGAGAACCGATTCCAGTTGCCAACCTGGGAAGCACGATGGAAGAAATCAGACACGAACGGAAGGATGGGATGGATGATGAGATGCTCTGATCAAGGCATCCCACCACTGCTCGAGGCCTCATCCTCCCCCTCTCCCCCCCTCTCTCTTTTGAGCCCCCCCCAAAACATCCAACACATCCGTACCTTGATGAGGAAAGGATAGCGATGCTCGCGGATGCTGACCATCCTGACCCGCCCGATGTCTCCACTGTCCGCAATCTCCAGCAGCCGCTCGATGGGCCGAATGTATCTGTACTCCATGGCCACCCAGAAGACCGCCTTCTGCGGGCCGTACAGGCCCGAGCGACTGACGAGGGAGTGCACTTCCAAGCAGTCCGCTGGCGTGGTGCACATGGGCTTCTCTACCAGCACGTGCTTTCCGGACGGGATCACTGCCCGCAGGACTTCGACGTGATGCATGTTCGGGGTGCAGATGACGATGACGTCCACGCTGTCGTCGTTGATGAGATCCTCGTAGTTCTCGTACACTTGCGGCTTCCCCATGTCCGGCAGCGTGTCCAGCAAGGCTCTGGTGAGCTCCAGGGACTCCGCATGCGAGTCTGCCACCGCCGTGAGCCGAAGGTCCATCCCATCTTCGCGCAGGAGTTGCAGGTTCTGCAGCGACATGCATGTGTAGAGAGGAGTAAGAGAAGGTGGCACGAGTGAGTGGCGACGCTTCGCTTGGCGTCCAGTATCTTTTGAAGTGGGCAGAATCTTGTGTCGTGCACCGTCAGAATCAACTCGAACCTTGATATGCTCTCTGCCCATCTGGCCCACGCCGATGATGCCGTAACCCAGCGTCATCTTGCGCTTCGACGGCGGCGCTTGCGCTCTCTCAACGACAGCGCGGCGATCCAGATACGCAACTCGCGGGGTGTAGCTTCGCACAGGCGCCAAGAACGCCAGCAAAAGCCACAGCAGATGGACAAGTTCGACAACAGTCCGGGACATGCGGAAAGCCTCCGCCAGTAGTGCCTTACAACACGCACGTGACTTTGGCGCACTGATCCACCAAAGAGAGACAGAGAGAGAGACAGAGAGAGAGAGACAGAGATCCACTGATTCTGAACGAAAGTGAACGGCATTTCAGATTTGAGTTTTAGGTTTTGGGGTTTTGATTTGAGCGGCGACGGCTTTTCAAATTTCAAGTCGCGCAAAAGTTCAAAACGTTCATTGAACTTTTGTGCCTCTCGACCAATGGCTTCGCTCCTACGTCTTTCAAAAGTTTGCATGATTGGACGTGAAAGGCCGGTTCCGTCCAATCCCTGGGCGAGAACTGACTTTTCAAAGCCGCAGAATTCTCTTCAAACATGTCTCCTATGTCCAGCTGTTGGCAAGCTGAGAAATCCAAATGTGCGTGATTTCTGCTTTTTTCAAAGTTGCGGACAGCGAAAAGCTCGAGGCAGTCATCCGCGTACGTCTGACCTGCTGTAGTTTAGACGCGCCATGGGCAACCAGGTCACTGGACTGCAGCCGACGCGCTCTCGGAGTGCGTGTGGCTCCGGCGTGCCCGAGGCGCTGAGCGAATGGCCTCAACTGCTGGATGCGGTGGAGGCGCTCAACGCCGGCTTCCCACTGCTGCGCGTGGACGTAACCGCCGCGGTGTACTTGGATCGCAACAAAGTGCAGATCCGCGCCAAAGCACCCACGCCGACGCAGAGGTGAGCTGGTGCCAGGAGAAAGCGACGGTCATGCTCTGGGAATCGGGTGAATTCTGCGCCAGGCGGTGACACCCTGGCCGGACGTCGCGTATCGGAGCTCTAATACAGCTTGAGAAGACGTCTGCGGGTGCCTAGCGGCGAGAGATACGAGGCGGAGGCCAGTGAAATAGCCGAGAAGGTGCTCTCTGAGGCAGTGTGGCACTTGTAGCAAAGCGTGGGAGCTCTGTTGGCAGAGGTCGTGGCCACGGGGGAATGAACCGCCCACCTAAGACCATGCCATGCCATGCCCAAAGGCCTACGGCCTGAGCTCACCACCTGCGTCGTCCTCCCCAATAGCCTGAGCCAGGTGCTTGCTGAGTGCCAATGGGCCTCGCTCATGCCGGTGTCTCTGCGGAAGCCGCCGCTGTACACCATGCTCAAGTTCAAGGTTCGTGCAGCTTGCTTTGCAGCCGCTGGGCTTCATCGACCGGCAGAGGACTCACACTCCGACACTCCATAATGCATGTGCCCAGGGAGCTTCTGCCGTAGAGCTGCTGCAGTGCAGCAATAGCACGCAGATAGTGAGCTGCGGCGCCGAGAGATGCGCGGTCCTGCTGAATCCGCAGCAGTTCCTGATCCTCCTGCAGCTCGTCCGGAATATCACGTGCACCCTGGCGGCGGGGTCACAGATGGGCTTCGGGTCGCTCGCGGCGCGAAGGAAGAAGCAGGAAGAAGCGGCCGAGCCGAAAGATAGCGAATGTAGCATATGTCTGGACGCGCAGGTTGACGTCGCTCTGCCCTGTGGCCACGGGTATTGCCGCAGGTGCATCGCCGACTGGACGTCGCGGTCGTTTCGCCAAGCCCTCAGCAGTCGGCAAAGCTTCGACGGAGAGGTGACCTTGCTGAATTGTCCGTCCTGTCGGGCCGAGCTCTGCACCGACGCCGATTTTGTGCGCGACGAGGGCTTTGACCACGACGGGAGGCCATTGTCGCTGTCCAGGATCTGCTCGCACGACGCCGCTGCGAGCCTCGAAGAGCTGGAGGAGGAAGCAGCACAGCGCGCGGAGAAGGAGCTGTGGCACTTTGCGACGTGGGAGCAGACTGACCTGCTGGACTTTGTCGAGGAGGCGCGGGCGAGATTCTTCGTGCTGTCCCGCATGGCCCTGGAGAACAACTTTGAGGCGGCAGCCCTTGCGGCGAAGCGGATGTGCGTGGTGACGCGAAGCCCGCCAATGTATGATAAGCACAGGATGGACGGCAAGGAGAGGCTCGCTAGGCAGCACCTGTCAGGAGGGAAACGGCCGCCGCCAAAGCTCCCAGCGAGGGTCCACCGCAGTGTCTCGGCCGAGAACAAAGTATGACGCGAGAGCATGCTGCGCTGCGCCTAAAAAATGCAAAAGACATCCCCCCCCAGAAGAGCCAGAAAGGAAACACTGTACAGAACGCGCTTCGTTTGGGCCCGACTGGGTACTTGGGCCCGACTGGGTACTTGGGCCCGATCGGGTACACTCGGGTTTCCCACGATGCATTCGGAGGGGGCCTCGTGTGGCCGAAGCCACGCGGTGGCCACATGAGGCCGGTCTCCCTTCAGCGCCTCCGCTGAAGCTGCCGCAGCAGAGCTTCTCCCAGAATCGGGATCGCTCGGTCCACCTCCTCGAGTGTCGTGTGCCTGCCGCAGCTCAGCCGTATGGTGCCTCTCCCACGCTCTTCGACAAAGTGCATCGCTCGCAAGACCGCCGACATGGTGGTCCCGCCGGCGTGGCAGGCCGAACCGGCACTGAAGGCGATGCGATCGCCTAGCTCGGTCACGACCGCACTCGCAGACACGCCCTCGATGCTAATGCTGAGGGTGTTAGGCAAGCACCGCTCTCGGTCGCTCGGTCCATTCACTCGCACGGTAGGCGCTTCGCCGGCCATCTTGCCTAAGTGCCTTTCGATGCCGTCCCGGAGGCGGGCCGTGAGGCGACGCATGTGCGCAGCGGTCTGGCGCTGCTCCTCTGTGGCAAGCGAAGCGGCAGCTCCCAATGCCACGGCCAGCAAGACGTTCTCTGTCCCTGCTCTGCGTCCGCTGCAAGGTTGCCAAGTGGATGAGGAGGCTCGTGACGGTGAGCGACCTTCCCGTCTTGTGCGCACCTCTCTTGGCCTCCGCCATGAAGGCAAGGCTCGATGGTGAAGCCGGCAGCACATGCACTTCTGATCCACAGAGCCCCGACGCCTTTCGGGGCACCAAACTTGTGGCCGACGACTGTAATCTAAGCGGAGGAAGAGGCGGCGGAGAGCGTGTCTTAGTCGCTTTGCTTCTGGAGTGTTGCTTCTGGAGTGTTGCTTCCTTTCTTCCTGGCCGGCGTCTTGCGTACCATGTCCACTCCGAGTGCAGTCGCCTGGACAGGTACCTTTCCACAGCTCTGCGCGGCGTCGGTGTGAAAGAGGATGTGCTCTCTCGCAAAGCTGCCAGCCGCGAAGTCCGCGCTCTTGCATCGCGTCTTCACGCTTTCGACGATCTCCGCGATGTTCTGGATGGTGCCCACTTCGTTGTTCGAGTGCATGATCGTGACGAGCACCGTGTCTTCTGTCACGGCGTCGGCCACCGCATTCTTGTTTACGAATCCTTCCTCGTCCACCCCGGCGATGCTCAGGCGGATCTCTTCCCGTCTTTGGAGCTCCTGCAAATAGCTCAGCACCGCAACATGTTCGACGGCGCTTGTTACCACATGCGGGAGGCGCCCTTTGCCCGTCGCCCGACTGCCGGGGAGTCGGTGAAACTGCCGAAAGCATCCCAAGGCGATGCGAATCGCCTTGGAAACGAAGAAGGAAGCCGTCAGGAAGGCGTCTTTGTCGCCGCCAGAGCCTCGCCTACCCAGTTGTCGCTCTCACTCCCGCAGCTCGTGAAGGTGACCTCGCTGGCCTCGGCGCCCAGCATACGGGCCACCTGCTCCCTGGCGTCCTCGAGGGCCGCTTTGCAGGGTCGCCCGTAGGCATGGCCACTGCTGGGGTTTCCCCATCGCTCCGACAGGTACGGCAGCATGGCCGCAGACACCTCTGGGAAGATGGGAGACGTGCCGTTGTAGTCCAGATACACGCAGGCGCCCGAGGCCGAGGGCAGCGGCTCGCCCAAGCCGGGCATAACCCCTCTTCGCTGAAGATTCGGCGGCTTTTAGCGAAGCTGCTCTGGAAGTCAGGCGAAGTTGGTCAGGGAGGATCTGCACCTTCCTCGAGCGAAACCGCGTCCAGAAGACTCCTGTCGCTACAGCCGCCGCCAACGTCCAAAGAAGGAGCGATGTGGCGTCCTCCGCAGGCATGCTCATGGTCAAGCGTGGCTTCATGTGCGGCCTGGTGATTGTGGCGCCGGAGGCTCCGTGGCTTTCGGCATACTGGCGGGCGTAATCAGCCGCAAGGCCGCATGAGGAACCTGGAACGGCTTGGGCGAAGAGAACGAAAAACCACCAACACTTCCACTGGAACACTGCAGGAGACCACACCACGACACCAGAAGGGAATGCTTGGGTTATTTTGCTTTGACCATGCCGTCGAAGGCGACAGCCTGTACGTCTGCGTAGGTCGAAGCGAACTTCACGGTGATCCCCTCTTTCAGATAGTCTTGGAGCTCTTCGAAGTCGGCCTTGTTCCCCGCGGGGAACACCAGCGTATCCACGCCCGCACGCCGCGCGGCGATGGTCTTCTCCTTGATTCCGCCGACGGGAAGCACCTTGCCCGTCAGACTCACCTCTCCAGTCATCGCAACGTTCGCCCGGCACGGAACGCCCGTGGCGAGGCTCAGCAAGGCGGTGATCATCGTCACTCCCGCGGACGGCCCGTCCTTCGGCGTGGCGCCCTCGGGCACGTGCATGTGGATATCTGTCTGGTCAAAAAAGTTTGCTACCAATGGATCGACTTCCCCCTCGCCGCCGTACCCGGGCGGCGAGGTCTGCAGGATCTTCCGCGCGACGGAGATGGCGATCTTGCTACTTTCCTCCATCACGGAGCCCAGCTGGCCGGTGGCCATGAATCGGCCGCTGCCCGGACTCGGCCCAGCCGGACCGTCTTTCGCTGCATCCCCTTCCTTGTCCTTGACGGACGCCGCGGCCTTCCGCACCGCGCTGGTCTCAATGTAGAGGCTGGATCCACCCATGGCTGTCCACGCCAGACCCATGACCACCCCTGGTGGCAGCACATCCCCTTCGTACAGCCGATCGGAGATGAAGATCGGCTTGCCGACGTAGTCCGGCAAGTTCTCCACCGTCACCTCGTGCGCCACCGGCTCCCCCTTCTCGTCGGAGATGCTTTCGACCACCTTGAGCGCCAGCTTGCGCGAGATCTTCTCGATCTGCTTCTCCAAGTTGCGCACGCCGGCCTCCCGGCAGTACCGCCGGATGAGCTCTTCGATCGCCTCGTCCGCAATGCTCACTTCCGGAATGTCGATCGCCTCCTGCTGTGCTTGCTCAGAGACGGATTCCTTGCTGTGATCGGGCTTTCCCGCACCGGTCGCAGTGGCGTCTGCCGCACCGGTCGCAGTGGCACCTTCCGATGACGCGACCTCAGCGCCCGGCTTGAGGCCCGCTTCGGCGAGGGACTTGGGGATCAGGTAGCGCTTGGAGATCTCCACCTTCTCCGGCAGGTCGTAGCCGGAGACGCGAATCACTTCCATGCGGTCCAGGAGCGGTCCGGGGATCGTGTCCAGCGTGTTCGCCGTGCAGATGAAGAGAACCTTGGAGAGATCAAAGGGAACGTCGAGGTAGTGATCGGCGAACGAGTTGTTCTGCGCGGGGTCGAGCAGCTCGAGCAGGGCCGACGCCGGGTCTCCCTGGTAGCCTCGCCCGAGCTTGTCCACCTCGTCGATCATCACGACGGGGTTGGCCACGCTCGTCTTCTTCAGGCACTGGATGAGCTGGCCGGGCATCGCTCCCACGTAGGTGCGGCGGTGGCCCTTGATGGCCGCCACGTCGCTCAAGCCTCCGACGCTGAAGCGATAGAACTCGCGCCCCAGGGCCGCGGCGATGGACTTGCCGATGGACGTCTTGCCAACTCCCGGCGGCCCCACGAAGCACAGGATCTTGCCCTGCACGGAGCCCCGCAGCTTCCCGACGGCGATGAACTCCCGGATGCGGCGCTTCACGTCCTCGAGGCCGTAGTGGTCTCTGTCCAAGATGTCCTGCGCGGCCGTCACGTCGAAGCTGTCGGAGGAGTACAGGCCATACGGCATCGCCGTAAGCCAGTCGAGGTAGTTGCGCGTCAGATTGAACTCCGCCGATCCCTTCTCCAGGCCTTCGAACTTGGAGATCTCCTCGTTGATCACGTTCATGGCCTCCTCGGGCACCTGCCCGCCCTTGTCCTCGGTGAGCTCTCGCAGGCGCTCCCGAAAGTTCTGCACCAGGATGTCCTTGTCGTCCCGCTCCAGCCCGAGCTCCTTCTTGATCTGCTTGTGCTGCTCCATGAGGAAGTACTTCCGCTGCCCCTCGGCAATGCGCTGCTCCACCTCCCGGCTGATCTCGTCCTGGATGCGGCTGAGCTCCCGCTCCCGCATGAGCAGGTCCAAGGCGAGGCGCAGGCGCGCGGCCGCGTCCCGCTCCTCCAGCACCTTCTGCAGCTCCTCGCCGTTGGCGGTGGTGAGCGACGCGGCGAAGTCCGCCAGCTTGAAGGGGTCGTGCATGTCGATGCGCTGCGTGAAGACGCTGATCTGCTGCAGCGACTCGCGGAACAAGGGGTTGATGCGCACCACCTCGCGGAAGGTGGAGACAATCTGGTTGCGGTAGGCCCGGATGTCCATATCGTTGCTGTCGTAGTCAAGGCGCGGCCAGTGGTCCACCTCTACTCTGGGCGGTGGGCCCGCCTCCAGCATGCGCTTGAGGTCCACTCGTCGATGGCCCATGAGGAACACCTGGTGCGACTCTCCATCGGGACTGGCGGCGATGCTCTGGATCTGCGCGAACGTCCCGATGTTGTACACCTCGTCTACGGAGCTGAAGAGCTCTGGGGCGTCTCCCTCTGGCGTGGCGAACTCCGGCTTCTTGAGGAACAAGGCCACATAGTTGTGGCCGTCGGTCTGCGCCTGCAGGAGCGCTTCCACAGTGCGCGTATCCGTGAGGTGGAGGGGCTGAAGCGCCGCGGGAAACAGCGGTCTGCGCACGGTGGAGATGCCGATCACGTTATTGATGCGCGGCGAGTTGTCTCCAGTGCCCACATTCGCAACCGCGCTGGCTGGAACAGCTTCGGTGGACTCCTTCGCGGCGTCCGCGCTCTCGTTTGCGCCTTTCTTGCCGTCGCTGCCGTCGCTGTTGTTGCTGCCGAACCAGAAGCGCCGCGCCACCAGCGACACGCCTGCGGAGCGCTGCTGGCCACACACAGCAGGAAGGTGGCGAGGAAGGCTGCGGCGCAGCCACATTGCGCATATGCCCGGAGCAGAGGAAGCTGCTCTGCAGAGCGCCAAATCAGACGCAGATTCTTTCGACTTCGACGTTCCAGACTTTCGCCACCTTCAGCATGGCCATCTTGTGATGGATATTCACTTCACAGGCCTAGAGTTGCGATGATATCACGAGGTTCTCATCACAGATCATAGGGACTTGCTGGATGTGGCGGACGTTTTGCGTTGTCTGTCCTCCTCGGAGGTCCGGGGCACTGACCAGAGTACCTTTGGGGATACCTCTCCTCGCCAATCAACAATCAACGACAACCCAGTAGATCGCCATTGGATTGGTCCCATTCACAGAACGCATCACCTTCCTGACCGCAATTAAGGCCGCTCTAAGCGCCAAAAGTTAAAAAAGTCACAAGCTGACATTCGCCGCTAGAACCCGCACTGTATGTGGCCGGTGCAAGTTTGTCCAATCCACCACGTCCAGCAGGTTTCGGAAGGCCCACGAAGCCACAATCCTTCACTTTTAAATTCTCTGGATCCTTATACCCTTCGTATATGAATCGAACTAGAGTTTCAGCCGTTGCACCAGTCTGTCCTCGACATGCAATTGCCGCTATACAGTGCGGGGCGGAAGTCGCCAGCTTCCAGCTCTTTCTGTTCTACACCGCCAGAGCGCGTGTTGAGAGCGCCGCCCCTCTCTCCTCTTCCCTTCCCTTCCGGGGCGGAATGACATGTGGATCCCATGCTTTGGCCTCCTCTTGGCAGCCTCGTGGGGACCACGGATCCGGGGCCAGACGCTCTCCTCCGCTGCGCTCTCCTTCAACTATGCGGCTTGGAGCTGCCAGGTGCGCCAAACACGCAGCAGCGGCTGTGCACGACTTGGCCTTGCGCCAGGAGCTGCGCGGCTGATTTGTGCTCTCGCATCCTCACAGGAGGCGGTGCAGCTGGACCTGTCGTCCGGCGAGCTGGCGCGGCTGACAGCGCTGGAAACGGAGGCGGGAGCTGCTGATCGGCCGGCGTTGGCCACCACCACCACCACCACTACCACCACTACCACGGCGCTTTCGCTGCGCTCTCCGGATGGAGGCGAGCATACTTTCCGCTTGTTCTTGGAAAATCGGACGCAGCTGGTGGTCTTGGAGGCCGAGGCTCGGAACTTGAGCGAAGCTGTGGTGTTCCACGGCAGCAAGCGGGCTGCCGTCGAGCTGCCCGGCGCGGCGTATCTGCTTCTCGTGAGACAGCCGGCGGAGCAGCCGGTGCAGCACTTCTCGATCACGTGCGAAGCCGCGGCAGGCTCAAGCAAGCAGAGAAGGCGCCTTCCGGAGGTCGACAAGGAGTTCCAGAGGACCACCAACGCCACCACTCCCGCTGGCACCAACCTCCAAACCCTCTGCAAGGCGGAGTTCGGTCTGGACGCGAAGCCGGCCGTGCCCGAGAGCGACGAGGAGAACAACGCTGCCTTCGAAGCATGCGGCATCAACACGTGGCTGGGTATCTCCGATGAGCAAGAGGAGGGCGTCTGGCGCAACGTCGTCACCGGCGACGTCATCTTCGTGGAGCCCGACGAAGTAGTTGGCTATGAGAACTGGCGGCGCAGCTCCACCAGTGGCAACCTTCTCGAGCCGAATGGGGGCCCGAATGAGAACTTTGTCGAGTTCATTGGCACGGGCGGCGGGTTCTGGAACGACTTCCTCGGCGACAATGCCCTGCCGGTCTGTTGCGAGATTGTCCAAGCAACCCCTCCACCGACAACAGCCCCGTCACTCCTACCGTCGGAGCTGCCTACGACGATACCCTCGGTCTTGCCCTCGGGAGCGCCGTCCGAATCGCCAACAAAGCTGCCGACCGAGGTACCGTCCTTGAATCCAACAGAAACTCCATCTTTGGTTCCATCTTTGGTTCCATCTTTGGTGCCATCTTTGGTGCCATCTGTGGTGCCAACAGAGCTTCCGTCGGTGTTGCCGTCGGAGTTGCCGTCGGAGTTGCCGTCTGCCTTTCCTTCCCAAGAGCCAACGCAGCTTCCAACGCAGCGTCCAACGCAGCTTCCAACGCAGCTTCCGTCGTTCATTCCTACCCAGGTGCCGACACAGCAGCCGTCGCTGGAGCCATCGCAGGTGCCAACGCAGCAGCCGTCTCTAGAGCCGTCCAATATGCCAACCCAGCTGCCAACTCAGCTTCCAACGTATCTTCCGTCGTTTCTCCCTACCCAGGTGCCAACTCAGCCGCCATCAATCCAGCTGTCCAACGTTCCGTCGCGACTTCCGTCGCAGCTTCCGTCGCGACTTCCGTCGCAGCTTCCGTCGCAGCTTCCAACGCAGCTTCCGTCGTTCCTCCCTACTCAGGTGCCGACACAGCAGCCGTCGCTGGAGCCATCGCAGGTGCCAACGCAGCAGCCGTCTTTCACTCCATCCAATATGCCAACGCAGCGACCGTCGTGGCATCCTTCGCAGGTACCGACACACGAGCCATCCTTCAAACCGTCCCCGGAGCCAACACCGATGCCGTCGCAGACACCTTCGCATGAGCCGTCGCAGACACCTTCGTATGAGCCGTCCCAGGAGCCGTCGAGCTCGCCCTCGGTGGGGCCAAGTGCGGAGCCGACCTTCTTCCCAAGTCGGGCGCCGTCCGGCGCCCCTTCGAGTGCAGTTTCGCTGCTGCCCACGTTGCTCCCAAGCAGCCAGCCCAGTGATCCGCCATCCGTGAACCCCGTTGCGCCGCTCCTGCGCCTGGGCAACGAGGTCGGAGACAGAGTGAACGCGGGTGCGCAAATCTCCATTTCGGCCGACATCGGGAACGCAGGCGTCGACTCGGGGGTACGGGCGAGCTGGATTCTGCTGGAGGGGAGCTTGGCCCAGGATATAGACCTAGAGGCTGCGAGTCTGACACCGACTGCGTACGGGTACTCAGCTGCCGACTTCGGCACGGTGGAGAATGTCCCGGCGAACCTTGTGCTGCAGAGCGGCGCTCTGCAGCCAGACGTGTTCTACACGCTGGAGCTTCGGGCGGAGTTTGTAGATGTCCGGTCCGGAGTGGCCATGGCTCTCGTTCAGTTCACGGTGAACGGGCCTCCGCGCGGTGGGTCGCTCGGGATCCTCCCTCCCGGCGGCAACACGCTCTCGCGCTTCAGCTTGGCCGCCGAAGGCTGGGTTGACGATCCTGCCGATCTGCCGCTGTCGTTCTTCTTCTCGGTGCAGCGTGACCCAACCGGAGCCGACGTTATCGAGCTCAACCCGTCCAACGGGTCGGCCGAAGCGCTGACCAACGTTGCTCTGCCGCCCGGACTCGAGGTAAGCCGACTGCGACGGTGCTGAGAGTAGCCCACAAATGCCTCAAGCCGTCTCTCCCCATTCGTTGACGTCTGTGTCTCTGCCGCCTCGCCAGGCGTCAGGTTTCGTAGTGCTCGTCTTTCTCACGGTGCGAGATGCCCTCGGGGCCGAAGTCTCTATCTTCGAGGAGCTCGTCGTCGAGACCATTCCGTCGGAGGATCTCATCGCCACGTACGTGCCACGCTGCTTTTCTAGATGACGTTTGACCCTCCATTGCAAGTGTAATCCAAGCCTCCTCCTGCTTGCGCAGAGCCGAAGAGCTGCTTGTCGACCTGAATGAAGACCTCGAGGAGCTGCCCACCGACGAGGGCTTGCGCACGATCAACTACATCACCTCCCTCGCCGCCTCTGCCCTTGAGGAAGACGACAGCGCCGAGAACATCCTCGACGCTCAGGCAATCATCGCGGAGACCGCGGATGCCTTTGCGACCTTCGTCGGCAACCAGACGACAACCGAGGACGTCGTGCGGGCGGAGTCGAGCACGCTGGCGTTCATCAGCCAAGTGGATGCGCGATCCAACGTCCAGGAAGTCCCGGGATTCAGCGTGAACCTGACGGATTCAATCCTGCGCGCGGCCGACGCGATTCTTCTGCGCGCCGGCGACGCCAGCCGAGAGGGCGACGTCCTTCTTGAGCTCGTGTCTGCGGAAGACATCGTCGGCGCACTCGACAGCATCCTCCTGCTGGAGCAGCTTGATGGTGGCCAGACGGCGCAAGAAGTTGCCGAGCTCATTGAGGCCCTCCAGGACATCCGGTCGCTCGCTCTGCTGGTCGGCCAGGAGCGAGAGCGCATTGCAACGGGACGGATCATCTCAAGCGTCGCTCGGGAGCTGGTGACGAACGATGAGCAAACCGTTGTCGTGGAGCTGTCGGAGAGCGGAAACTCCACGGAGCCTCCGCCGGATCCGGATCTGATTGCGACGCTGACCATGAGCAACGATCTTCTCAGGGCCCTGCAGAGCCAGGCCGGCGAAGACGAGGATTCGCTTCGAATTGGGGTCATTGGCCTCGGGCGCGCCTCCTACGTCGATCCGGAGGCGAACTTGACCAGTAGGGAGGTGGTCACGGGAGTTCATCGCATTTCCGCCCGCGGCGGCAGCGCGTCGACGTCCTTGTCGCTGGTCGGGGGCATCTTCCGAATCTCGCAGAACTTGTTCAGGCCTGCATCCGAGATCCTCGATGAGCAGTGCGCCTTGGTCTCCGGAGTGGTCAACGGCACGTGCACGACGGAGGTGGAGTGCGCCTTCTTCGACGCGGCCACCGACAGCTTCGTGACCTTCCCGGAGTGCAACGGCACGCTGGTCACCGAGGAGACGGGCCCGGACCGCGTTGTTTGCGAGTGCGACTTCTCCGACGATCGGCGAAGGCTGCAGAGCAGCAACGAGACTGGAGCGGACGAGACCGTGTCCATCGACTTCGCTTCCCTTCTGTCCACGGCAGTGGAGAACGCAGGAGAGAACGTTTTCGCGGACCCCACCACCGCCAGCCCTGTCATGTGGACCGTGGTTGTGTGCATCATCGCGGCTGTCGGGGGATTCGGCTTCATCGCCGACAAGCTTGACAAGGAGGACGCCGAGCAGCATCGGCGGTGGCAGAGCCACGGCGCTCAGCGCGCAGTGACGGAATGGATGCACGAGAATGGCTTCCCACCGGACCTCCAAGACAAGCTCCTTCAGGGCGGCCTGACGTCGCTGAAGGAGATCCGGCTTCTCGAGAATCTAAGCGCCTTTGAGTTCGACAAGTTCACCTTCCAGCTCGGCCTCACCGCGGATGAGCGGCAGGAGCTGCGAAACGCCCTCAACGCCAGGAGCCGCGGCATGCGCAAGCTGGTGACCCGCCGCCGGAAGCCAAGCACTTTGCCGGCCGCCTTGTTCCAACGTATGGGCGATCCCTTCCCCAAGCGATCACCAGAGGAGGCGCCGCCCACGGCCTCCAAGGCCATGGCACCATCGTGGCTCACCTCTAGTGCGGACGGCGCTGTCGCGGACGCAGCGGGTTCGGAGTTTCCGGGGCCGCCAGAGGTGTCGGCACCGGGCTGGCTGAAGGACGATGAGGAGCACAGCAGGGCTCCTGAGGACGACGTGGAATCGAAGGTTGACTCGGCGGTAGAAACCTTCTCGTCGGAGGCACCCTCTGGTAGATGGGCCAAGGGTAGAAGCTTCGATGCCTTTCCGTCGGACGAAAGGATCCCGCGCTGGGCCGTCGGCAAGGGCTTCGACTTTGGCAGCAGCGACGACGACAGCGTCTCAAAGCCGGACGAGAGCTTCTCCAGCTTCAGCGGGCCAAGAAGCTCGTCGGCCGGAGCGATGCCCACGGACCTGAGACGCTCGAACAGCGACACGCAAGCACTAAGCGGCGAGGTAGCCCTGCGAGAGTTGACTCTGCCGGCGCCTGCTGCTCGTCGGGAGCGCCAACAGAAGCCGGGCGCGTCGAAGAGGTCCATCGCCCTCGACCAGAAGCTTGAGGACAACTATGACGCCTTCTACGAGGAGCTGTGGTTTGGTCTGCTGCTCGCTCGTCCCGAGCTGTTGGAGGACTACGAGGAGCCGCCTCTTTGCGACAGACTCATGGCGGCGCTGAAGAGGCACCATGACTACTACGACGCGCTCTCCCTCTCTCCGGGAGACAAGCCGACGCGCTTCATCCGCGTCGTCCGCCTGTTCACCGCGCTCGTTGCCGCGATGGTGATCAGTGCCGTGATCTACCAGGCCCTGTATCCGAACGACGAGGGCTTCTGCGACCAGTTCGACGGGGACGGCAACCAGGAGGCCTGCGAGGAAGACGAGAGCCAGCTGAACAGCGACGAGAATCGCTGCTTCTTCGAGGACGGCAACTGCTCCCCGACCCAGCCGGACCTGAGTGCGCAGACCATCATCCTGATCGCCGCCTTCGCGCTCGTCTTCGTGGTACCGTTGGAGGCCTTCGTCCAGTTCCTTGTGGACGAGTTCCTGTCGCAGTCGCCGTACGCGGACCGGGATCCCATCAAGACCCACCACCTGGGCAGCAAGCAGCTTCTGCGGAGGCGGCAGCGGAAGCAAGCGAAGATCCTGGCAGATCTGGAGATGACGTACCTGGCGAAGCACCCGGAGGTCCTCGCCACGAGCACACAGTTCTTCTTGGGCATCTCGTGGCTCCGGGGCATCGCGCTCTTCTTCCTGCGGCGCCGAGTGAAGGCTGCCGCCTTCGAGGCGGCGGAGATCGAGACGCAGCTGGAGCCCGAGCACCATGCGCTGCTCACGTACACACGGGCTGGGGAGGTGGACGAGGCGGAGTTCGTCGAGTTCATTCGGCTGAGGAAGGTCCGCGTGATGAAGATTGCGATTCGCGACTCGCTTCCGTTCCTCAAGAAGCGGGTCTTCAAGCGCTACACGCATCTCATCGGCGAGGACGAGCCGACGGATCCGCGTGTCCGCCTGGCTGCCCTGGGCGTGCTCTTCTTGATCATCCTTGCGGGCTGTGCGTACCTCCTCGGCTTCGGCGCCACGGTCACGGACGAGGTGGCCGAGGCCTGGTTCCTGAGCTTCCTGCTGGCGGAGGTCTCCACCTTCATCCTCTTGCTGCCGCTGAGGATTCTCATCACGAGCGTGGTGCTGCCGCAGCTCATCCGACAGGACGTGAGCATCGAGCGAGCGATGATCCGCATGCCGCACTGGAGCGCGGCGGCCCTCTTCTCTCGCGTGCGAACGGACCTCGTGCCGGGTCTGAGCTTGATCCTCGACGAACGCTTCGCCAAGCTGAAGGCCACGCGGGACGCTGACGAGGGCGACCCCGCGACCAGCGATCCAGAAGTCGGTGACCCCGGCCGGGCCAGCGGCTCAGCAAGGCGGCGCCCGAGCCTCTTTGATCGCGAGCGCCGCGAGCGGGAGCGGGAGAGGCGGGACAGCTTGACGAGCACCATCTCCGTCGGTGAGCTGGTCACGATTCTGAGGGCTGAGGATGAGCGGAACATCGACGTTCGGAGGCTCAGCATTACCTTGGATGGCGACTCCCAGTCGAGCAACTTTCGCAGCTTCGAGGTGTCGGCCGGGAGCCCGACCGCGGCGCCCCCTCCTCCTGCAGCGGCGTCGTTTGAAGCGCACAGAATGCTCTCGATCCGCAGCGACGCCAGTGAGATGGGCGCTGTGGAAAGAGGGCAGAGCGAGAAGCTTGGTGCGGACATCCGCTCCGTGCACGCTCTTCGCATCGCGCGCGGCGAGAGCACCAGTCCCCTGC
>JAAMXY010002213.1:0-19352 GCA_019677205.1 Pinguiococcus pyrenoidosus
GCAGAAACGTATCACACGTACTGGCGAGCACAAAGATGCACACACAGATGTTCATGTCGACGCTGTTCTCCCGCCCCCCCCGCATCTCGGGTTTCTGCGCGCTGCAAAGCAACTTACCGGCATTTTCCGTTTTTTATTCGAAACCGAACGGCGGTTCAAAAAGACTGGTTTGCCAGTATTCCCGATAAAATAAAAAACTTCGTAAACGCTCTTTTTGATTTATAGGAATATCATAAAGCACATATTCGGTATATTGACGGTTTCGTATTTCGAGCCCTGCAACCCAAAAAAGAGCAGAAACCCGAAGAGAAAAAGAGCTCTTTCCTGTTCTTCCATCAGAAGAGCGCTTCGAAGGCCATCACCAGTTGGCTGAAAGGGCGGAAAGCGAGTGCGGCGAAGTGCATGACTTGACCGCGTGATCCAGCGCCACACATAGCAGACATGGCGAAGTGGCTGAACTACGCGAGCAACTTTCTGGATGATCTGGACTCTTCGGCCAAAGAGCATATCGCAAAAGGTGCCTTTTCATCCAGGAGAAGCAGGGGGAAAAGGCAGCATACGTCCCACAGCATCTGAAAGAAAACCCCCTTCTTTGGCAGATGGCCCGCTGGATTCTGCCATCGAGAGAAGAGCGCGGAGGCGACAACAGCAGCAGCAGAAGATGGCGGCCAGCGAAGATGCCAAGGCCTCGGATCCCAGCCGCAGCTTGGAGGAGCATGACGAGGGCGTGGGCGCCAATGGTCCCAACGCAGTGAGCGAAGGAAACGTCTCTACTTCGGCGTCTGCGGGTGCGGAGGAAAGTGGGGAGAATCCGAAGGAGGCCGGGGGGCATGGCAATGAGCAGCCCGGTGAACAGGAAGGAGAAAAGCTTCCACATGCAGGCGGAAGGGACAATGAGAATGGGGATGAAAATGCCGGCGGAAAGGAGTCGGTCGCTTCGTCTGCGCCGGACCTGCGGTCTAGAAGCCCCGTCAAGGTGCAAGCGGCCACGCTGCCCATCAAGTCCTGGATTCGCCTGCGGAACCTGAATGCGAATACCAAGCCGAGCCTGCTTCTCGCCGCTCTCGCGGAAGCGGAGGAAGCTCTTGCTGCGCAGACCGTGGAGATGGAGCAGGTCTGCCTGGAGCTCGAGAGGGAAGAGGTGCGGCGGGAAGATGTGGAGGAGGATCTGAAGGCGGCGGGCGAAGCCCTTGCGCATGCCACGCGCAAGGCGGCGGCCAGAGAATCGGAGCTGCGCGACACCATCGCGGACCTGAAGCGAAGTCGCGTGGACGCCGATAAGTCTGCGCGCATATCGATCACCACAACGCAGAAGGAAGCGGATGAAGCGAAGACGGCGCTGGAGGCGAAGGAAGCGGAGATCGAAAGGCTGGCGGGCGCTCTGGCAGAGAAGGAGAAAGAGCAGGCCGAAGCGCTACAGACCATTGAGGAGCTGAGGACGATGGGCAGCCAGGGCATGCAAGGGGTCCGAGCTGAGGTGCGGGTGCTGGAGAGCAAGATTGAAGAAATGGAGGCGCAGCACAGCAGCGCCATGCGCACGCTGCGGAGGAGAGAAGCAGAGCTAGAGCGCACGAACACGGAGCTCACAAGAACGCTGGCCGACAAGGAACGAGCCATTTCCGCGCTTCGCGGCTCTGGCCAGGACGATTTCAGTGGTGGATTGCCGGACGCAGATAGCCTGCTCCGCGAAGAGGCAATCGCGGCGAGCACAGCTCTGCGATCCGAGCGGCAGAAGTGCGAGGAGCTTGGCGCGGAGCTCGAGAAGGCCAGAGCCGATCTCTTCCAGCAGACGACGCTGCTGGAGGAGCAGCTCAGCAGCACAACTGCAGCGCTGCGCAGGGAGGAGGCGCAGCGGAGCAAGCTCGAAGGGCTCCTGAGCGAGAGAGACGGCACGCTGAAGTCCCTCGAAGGGCAACTGCGCGACCAAGGTCGTGCATCCGCACGGGGACGAGCGGACGCGCGCGGGGAGGTGGTGGAGGAGCGAATCAAAGCGATGACAGAGCAGCTCATGAAGAAGCAGCTGGCCCTGGACGAGGCGAACTGCGAGAAGGCCGCCCTGAGGGCACGGCTTGGAGCGGCCGCCACCAGGATCACGAAGCTGGAGGGCGACGTGCAGAAATACATGAGCACGGCAGCTTCGGCCTATGGTGACGACGAAGACGTGGAGGAAGGTGGCCTCCGCAGGAGGCGGAAAGCACACACGTCAATTTCCGTTCTCTTGAAGCCCGTCACGAAGTCAGAGGGGGTGTCGAAAGCCGTCGACTCCCTGGACAGATTTGTCCTCTACACGGGTCGCGTGCTGCGGGCGAATGCCGTGGCGAGAGCTGTCTTTTTGGCATATCTCTTTATGCTGCACCTCTGGACCTTCACGTTGATTGCGTTCCACACGCACGTGACCTTGGAGCCCTGAAGCTGAAGCGGAAGCCGAAGCCGAAGCGGAAGCCGCGGCCGCGGCCTCGGCGTCATGGTGTCTGAAACGTCTAGGCAGCAGGGTCGGGAGCGCCGGACCACGCTTCGTGTTCGTTGATGCCGGTCGGCAACACACATAAGGCACATGGACCAAATCGAGCGCGGCGGAAGTTCCACCCACGATTCTGAGAAGTAGCCTTCCTTAATCTTCGCTCAGATGTCTGCGACCTGGGCGTCGTCACTGTCGTCATCACTTCCATCTGGAGCCTTGACCGGCACTCCCCGGTGCACTCCCACTTTGCTTTCGCCGTGGACAGCAATGGTGGAAAGGGGGATGTGCCGACTCTGCGGCAGACGCTGATGCTCATTCACGCGAAAGTCGTTCACCAGAATCTGGACGAACTCCTGGCGGGAGATGACCTTCTTGTCCAACAAGGTCCTGGCATGATCCAGCATCCTCGGGCCGGAGCTCATCGGAAGGATCTCTCCTTTCGTCAGCTCCTTGATGCGCCCGTTAAGCTTGATCGTCACGTCGATCACGTCCTCGAGCAATGGCAGCGTCTGGCTCAGCTCTAGCTTTGTCGACACCAGGTCGCGGGTAAGGGCCTCGGAGGACTTCTTTCTCTCGGCGAGCTCCTCCCGCAGAACGGTGGCCTCAGAAGCGGACGCAAGCAGTGCGTCGATCTCCGCCACGAGCTTGTCGAAATCACCATTCGCTCCCGACGAGCCTTGCTCCACAGAAGGCTCGGCGCCCTGCTGCTCCTGCTCTTCCCCTTCGCCATCCTCCAGGAATCTTCGGAAGGAGCCGAGGACGTCTGCGACGTCCTCGACCCCAAGCTGAAGCTGTTGCTGGGCATTCCTTGCGCCCCTGATGAGCTTGCGCACCCTCCCCTCCAGCACGGCGAGCCTATTGCTAACTTCTGCTACTTCGAATGAGCTACTCTGACTATCTTTGATGCTTTGTAGAAGACTCGTGCTCTTCGCGCGCTCAGCTTCAAGCTGCTCGCCCTTCTCGTTGAGATATCCAAGGAGCGTCGTCTCTCGACTCTGCGACTCCAGGAGCTCTGTCGAGAGTCTCGAAAGGTCCTCACGAGACTGGTCTACACGATCTCCTTGCTCGGTTCCCGCCGCTCGGGTACCCTCTCCTCGCGTCACGTCCTTGCCTATCACTGTTTCTGCCTCATCTACCGCAACCTCTTCCGGCGTGCTGCCTTTCTCCAGCGCCAATGAGAGTTGCTCACGCACCGCCGCGAGAGCATTCTCCAAGCTTGATACTTGCGTTTGCTGTTGCTGAATCGTAGCATTCAATGCATCCTGACCCTCCTCTGCAACCTTGGCCTTCGATGCAGAGTCTCTCTCGAACGTTTCAATTTGCTGGTTCATGAATGAGAGTGCCTGTGCTTTTTCCGCCACGTCCCCTTTCAGCGCTTCAATCTGCCTCTCGAGGTTGAATACCTGCTTGGTCTTCGTTTCTAGGCTCGACTTGAGCATCTGCACCTCCTCCTCGTTGGCCTGCTCCTCGCTCTGGATTCGCTTCAGGAAGCTCAGCATCTGTGAGGAATCATCATCCCCCTTCTCGAGTTTGTCGAGCGTGAGGGATCGCGAGACGCTTTCCTCAAAGCACAAGCTGTCGTCGTCGTCATCGTCGTCATCGCCGTCATCGTCGTCGTCGTCCTCTTCCTCCTCGACTTCGACGTCATCCAAGATGCTGCGTCGTCTCCGCGACCTGCGCCTATGGGACGCGTCGTGGCTGCTTGGGGTGACGGGCACGCTCAACGAGGTCAACAGGTCGTCCTTCGAAATACTCGCGGGTAGCGCCTTTGCAAAGAGATCCTCCGTTTCATGCTCGATGTCTTCCATCACTTTACACAAGTCCTGCTCTCGAGAGGCATTTGCCCTTCGCTGGCTTTCGTCTTGCAGCTCCTCAACCCTTTGCCGAAGTCGAGCGCCCGTCTGCTCCGCTTGCCGGAGCTCCTCCTTTACGCTTTCCATCTCCGCCGAGTGCTTCAGCTTCAGGACTTCCTCGGCAAGCAGCGCTTTCTGCTCGGCGTCTCTCAGAGCTGTTGTCGCCGCGGCGAGCTTACCCCTGAGCTCCGACACCTCCGTGGTCAGTGCCGCGTTGGCATCCCTCAAGCCTTGTGCATCGACTGAAGCGTTGTGCGTCGCATCCCCTGCGCCCTCCCCCGCTTTCGACACCTCTTCTTCTGATGGTGTCAGCGACGCAGGCGAAGGCCTGTCTGTCCCTTCTTCCCCCGCGAGATCAGTCTCCGCGAGATCATTCTCGAGGTCCCGCTTCACCAGCGATCCGTCTCCGATAGGTTCTGACCGCACTCCTGCCACTTCTTTCGCGTCGGCAGCAGTGCGCAGCTCCGCTACTTCAGCTTTGAGCGTCTCGATCTGGCGTTTGAGGTCTGCAATGACGGTGGAAGGGCCTGCACCCACATCGGTCGCCATGGACCGCACGATTAGCTTTGCGCGCTGCACAAATCTCAGGGAGGTCATGGTCTCCGAGTAGGAATCCGCCAGTGGGGAAACGGCTGCGATCAGGCACGTCTGAGCTGAGCCCTCGAGGGTACGCTTCAGAATCCACGTCAGCACCGAGTTCCTGTACGGCACGAAGGCTTTCCTGCCTTTCTTCGACGAATTCTGACCGAGGGCCTTGATGACATCGCCCAGCGTGCTCAGCGATCGATTGATGCAGTTCGCCTCCCGCAGATGGTCGCCTCGCACGCCCGTCTTGTTCATTCGCTCACTTCCGGCCAAGTCCACGAGGTGGATCTCGCTGCCAATAGGCCTCTGCGCGTCTGCCACTTGCGAGGCTTCCGCCGAAGGTTCCGAAGATGCCGAAGGTTCCGAAGGCTCCGAAGATTCCGAAGGCTCTAGGATCACGGAGAAAATCGCGTGAGAGCGGCTGGATTCGTCGTTCATCATGGTGTTGGCGGTCGTTCGGCATTGCCGCCCGTGCGCTAGCAGGCTGAGCACTTCTTCGTTGGAGGCGACGACGGGACAGAGCGCATCTGGGCTATGGACGCCCTTGACGCTGTCTTCGCGGATCTTTAGGGGCCTTGGGGCCTTCGCCGCAGACTCCTTCTGCCGAAGCAGATCAAAGAGCTGCTCGTTGTAGACCTCCAGGAAGGAGATCCGGACCTGCATCTCGGTGCCCCGGGTTCGACGCAGCAGCTCATCACAGACGCGGGGTATGACGCCCGCGTGCTCCCCCAGCAGCACGTCGCCAGCTCGACCGTGACCACTGCCCGGCACTGCCGCTCCGCCACTTCCAACCTCCTCCTCGCTGTGCGTCGAAGCGTAGCTCTCCGCAGATCCCTCCGTAGATCCTCCCATGTCTGCCGAGCTGCCGCCGTGCATCCCAATATCCCCGAGCATTGTGTACGTTTTCCCACTCCCAGTCTGGCCGTAGGCAAAGAGAGAGCTGCTCACGCCCTTGAGAGCAGCTTCCACCATCGGCCGACCCACCGCCGCGTACACCGCGGCCTGGTCCGCGTGCGAACCTTCCTGGGAGCTTGCGGCATGGCGGCGTTCCGCCGGAGCGCATGGTCGCTGCAGATGGCTGGTGTCGTGGCTCCAGAAGCAGTGGTCAAAGTTGAAGCGGCGCAGGAACTGTGCTTCGTCCACCTCCGCTGCATCTGTCAGCGCATCGCGATACTCGAAGAACGCAGGATCCAGCAAGCTCGCCGTTCGCCCATCCATGCGGACGATGCATCGTTGGCCGGCCTCTTCCGCACTGAAGGGTCTGCAACGCACCGCGACCTTCACGCGAGACTTGTCCGGGCCGGAAGTCGACTTCGGACTCGCCGACTCCGACGGCCTCGGCAGAACCGATTCGGTAGCACTGGACAAAGAGGACATTTGCTTCGCAAGGGTCGGCTTCCTGGCATGTCTCGCTGCCCTACACTTGCGCCGCGCGACTCAGAACAGCTGTCCAGACAGAGCCGAACCCCAATGGCCCAAGAGCCGGCCTGTTTTAGGGCCTTTCGTCGACGAATGGGTTTTTGGGTTTCCGCTCAGACGCACCGTTTCTGCCAAAAGCGTCAACACCTTCTCATAGGATTGCCTAAAAGAGGCGAGCTTTGCAATCTCTTTCACCCTCTGTGCCTCGGTGCCTTTCTGCTTTAGAAACCTTCTTTTTATCTTTCAAATTTGTATATTTTTAAAAATGTAATATTTACATACGCTTTTCAATATATCAGATATGACATCAATATTTTAATATTTTGTAATATTAAATATTGTATTTTAATTATAAAATACAATGTTTGCATTAAACTCAACTAAACAAAAGTATATTTAAAAAAGGCAACGATCTGAGTGATGAAAAGAAGTGCAAGCCGACATCGACAACCCAGCACGAGCAGGCAGGAGGGAAGACGCCACGCCATTCGAAGCCAAAGCCGCTTTGAACGCTTCGATCGGGTCCGCAGCCGCAGAATGAAGTGAGTGCAGTTGTTGTCACTCATGCAGCTCTGGCGATGTGCTCTCCTGCTCCTGCTCGTGCTGGGTGTCTCTCCTTTCCGAACCCCCATGCGATTTCGCCAGCTCCCGAAAGCGTCGCAGGTGCGCTGCTTCGTTCGCGCCAAGCGGCGAGAGCAGCGCTTGCCGGATGCGATCGTCAAGGCCCAGTCGTTGGTGCTGCAGGAAGCGAAGCGCTCTCCGGGACAGCGCTCCTCAAGACGTTTGGAGGGCCTGTGGGACGACGTCCGGACGTGGATCGAGGAGCGCTCGAGCACGGCGGCTAGCAAGGAGACGGACTTTCACCTGTTGAGCTTGTTTCTCTACGCGTTCAGCGACATCCCAACGGCACGAGCCGCGCCGGTGACGGAAATCGTGCAGATGATGGACAGCCGCGGCCACAAGTTCGACGCCGGGAACCTGCACAACCTCGTGGTGTTCCACACCACGCGCGGAGAACCGGACGATGCGCTTGCGGTCTTTGTGAAGCTTCGCAGTCAGGGCATCGAGCCCAAGCCGGCCACGCTGAGCGCGGTTTTGACTTCCTATGTCGACGAGAGGCGTCGGGTCGTGCGATGGGATGACGTTCAGCGGTTTTGGAGGCTTTTCTGCTTCGACCCGGCCCCGCCGAATGCGGCGGAGGATGCTGTGGGTGCGGACAAGAAGAGCACCCTCTACCTGGACATGCTTACCGTGGCCATCCAGGCGCTCAGCTTCGGGAGCATCAGCATGGAGCGCTTCATACACGACTTCGACGAGCTCATGACCGGGTACTCCCACTTCTTCTCCAGCTTCCCGGCGGCACTTGCCCAGAAGCTTTGCAAGGCTCTCGAAGAGCGCGCTGGAGCAAACCAGAACCTTGAGTCGCCCGTGGCCCCTTCCCCGCATTACACAGGCCAAGTTGTGGACTTCTCCAGCGAGGGAAAATGCCCAGCTTGCACCCGCGAAGCTTCTCAAGTGAGCCTGAGCACCAAGGTAAGAACGTAGACCGAAAGCCGAATGACCCACAGCACACTGCGATCAGCCGTAAAGCAATCGTGGTTCTAACCGCTGCTCGCTGCTCGCTGCTCGCTGCTCGCTCCTCGCGGCTCAATCGAAAGGATCGTGCTGCGCTGCGATCGGCCATCTTGAAGCTGGCTGCGGCCTCTGGGCCGTCGAACCTTCAGTCCGTGGCGAGCTTTAGCCGATGGCTTCGCAGGAAGGCCAGGGAGGGCCACCACTTCGACTACATTCTGGACGGAGCGAATATTGCCTACACGAAGCAGAACTACGCTGAGGGGCGCTTCAGCGTGGTGCAAATCGCCCTGGTGAAGCACCACCTGGAGCAGCTCGGCGCAAAGGTGTTGGTCCTGCTGCCTCAGAAGTACTGCGGCAGCGTCGTGCCCAATCACATCCGGCGCAAAGGCAAGGATCGTAAGTTCGAGATGGTCGAGCTGGATGAAGACGAGCAGCAGCTGCTGCAGGCGTGGCAGGAGACCAACCAGCTGTACTCGGTAGAAACGGTACGAAGCATCCACGGCGCTTTCGGCCGCCCGGTCCTCTCTTCGGCTGTTCCACCGCTCCCGTGCTCGTTCGCGTCTCCCTTTTCGATGACCTCCTGTGGCTCATTCGATGCTCTTGGCCTCGCAGGGCGTGCATGATGACTACTTGTGGATGCTCGCCACGGTTGCCAATGAGCAGGACCGGATGCAAAACTTGACCCGCGTCGTCTCCAACGACCTGATGCGAAACCATCGCAAGTGGTTGCTGAATAGCCGGGACTTCCTGCGCTGGCGCTTCACGCAGGTCGTGCACTTTGAGCTGTCGCATGGGATCGAAGAGTACGCGCCCCTTCCTGAAGTAGTCATCTTCGAGCCGCCGCCTTTCAGCCGGGAGATTCAGCGCACGGAGCACGGTTGGCATATACCGCTGTGCGCAGCCGCGTCTTCCTTAGCGCAAGATTCAGATGGCCTCGCGTCGAAGCATTTGTGGTCGGCGACAGGCGGAGTCGAGTTCGATGATGAGGCACCAGGAGAGGATGAGAAGTTGGAAGCCTCGAGGCCAAATGATGCAGCGGATGCGCCTTCGCGAGTAGACGAATCGGAAGACCCCGTGCGCACCTCCAGTATGCTTGGGAGCTACGCAGCCATGAGGGACGACTTGAAGCGAAGCTGGCTGTGCTTGCAAGCAACGTAAAAAGAACATCATGCACACGGAAGCTGCAAAAACCGTCATGCACACTGAAGCTGTTGAACGTGTTTCAGGTGTGAACAAGTGTTTGTGTCTGCGTGCGTGCGTGCGAGCGCGCCCGTCCCGAAAATGACGACGCTGGATGCTTCAAGCATCTGGCAGACCAACAATAAGCTCTTCGCTTATCCCGCTTGATCACAAGGCATGGTTCTAACAGTCGCTCCTCTCAATACCAAGCTGAGCCTTTTTTTTCCTGCCATGCAAAGCTGTCCTTTTCACTTGCAACCCGCAGGCCAATCGGCAGGAAAAGCAGGTGCGGAGCTGAGCAACTAGTGCCGGGCCATCCACAGCTAGGCGTAGGTCCGAAAGGAAGGGGAGACCGGTTCGGACTTTGAAGCGGTCCCTAAGCCTGCTCTGGAACGGAGTGGCGCTGGATGCTGGCCCCGTCTCCCATGTCTCCGCGCAGCGCCATCCCGTCCGCCAGTCCCAGCTCGGCAGCGGTGATACCCAAGAGCCGAGGATTCGCTAGCGCCTTCTCCTCGAAGACGTGGTCTCCCAGCTTTTCGCGACTTGGCAGGCGCATCGCGGGCGGATCTCCCCTCTTCGAAGCCTCGGACTTCGCCTTGGTCTGCTTCACGTTTGGGAGGAATCTCTGCAGAAGCTCCTGCGGAACGAAGTCCTCCGGCAGCGTGGGCTCGGCCGGCTCTTCGGTGCCTGCGGCCTGTGCTGTGGCCTGTGCGGCAGGCGCTGCTTTTGCGGAATTGGCGCCAGCATTGTCCACCGACGTCTCCGAAGACGCGTCGGAGCCGTAGTCAGCAAGACCTTGCATTGTAGAGGCAGACTGGCGTTGCGTAGCTGCGCCCCCGCCACGGCATTTGCGCCCTCTGCATCCAGAGGCGGCGCGTGGGAGACTGGACAGGACGCGAGATGCGGCGCAGATCTGAGACAACGCGAGGCACAGGTATGGGAAAAGGCTTTTGCGGACATAAGTTTAGATCGTACCAGACATACAGTAGAGAGACGTGACAGAAGGAGTTCGTTCGGCGGCGCGGCCGAGCTTGCCTTGCGGTCAGCTCTGCTCAAGGCTCAAGGCTCAAGACGCATCCTCAAGGGAACCGGAACCGAAAAGAAGGCCAAGGGTCTGCGAGACGGCAAGGGTTTCTGCTTCCTCCCTGCGCAGAGAGCTATGTCACTGCGAAGCCAAGAAGAGTGGACGATAGCGGCTTCCGCGCCAAGGCCCGAAAGACCATGGCCCATATCGCCGATGAACGCCCATGCGCCGAGCTGGGTAGCTTGCCGAGGGCAACACCGGGCTTCAAGTGCGGCGGGACGAGAATGAGCTTGCTTCCATCGGCTTGCGCATGCCGAGACAGTCTCTGCCTGCGGTTCGTCACGCGTTCCCTGCGCAAGCCCCTGTCCGCGCCTTTTGATCCTGACCGCCTCTTCTTCTCGGCCCGAACACGGCTGCGTAACGGAGGGACAATGCTTCTGGGAATGCGTGCGTGCGCATGGGGAAAGATTGTGTTGTCGTCTCCCGCCCGCTCCACCAACTTGCATATCTCACAGAAACGACCCGTAGACGAAAGGACTTTGTTCACAGGACGGGTCAATTCGGCCCCCGCGCGAGGCCGCTTCCGCCTCGCGCCCCTGAAACTTCGTTATGACACATGAAGCAGCGCCTGAGGCTCGCCTTTTGCCAAAGTTTCGCCCTCACAAACAAAGGAAACGCCCGATGGAAAGGCCATCCGTTCGCTTCCTGTCTTCCACGTCCACGCCCGCGTCCGCTCCGATGACGGACGTCGCCTGCTTTGACAAGCGGATGCCACGTGCGTCTACCTCCTCTGCAACGTCCGCGACATGGTCTGAAGGATGGCAGCTGCCCGAACCGAGGGAGAGCGATTGGGCAGCTCGATAACAGTCGCCATGCGCACGCCTTGGTAGTCATTCAGCTGCTCGGGCCCAACGTGATCGGTCGACGCGATGAAGTCCTTGAAGGTCTCGATAGGTGGGTTGATTGTCGGCTTGAAGACGCAGCAGAACATTCTGTAGTCTTGCAGCAACTGGCCGGGGCCACGCTCAAAGATGCCCTCCTGGACATTCGGCACCGGCAGCACGTTGAGGTACTTCGCCTTGAGGCACGCCTGCTTCAGGTTACACGCGGTGGGCAGCATAACTTTCGTGGGCGGGGTCTCGTCGTCCCCCTTGTCTCCGTGGTAGATCTATCGGGTTCCGGAGGTTTCAGGATGCTGTTGAGCCGCTGGCACGTCGAGTGGGGCCTACGGGATCTTCGCGCATGTGGCACGCCGCGCCTTACCTCTCGCTCGACAACCCACATAGGGCAGCAGCATTCCTTGCAGCTGGTGAAGAGGCAGTAGTAGCAGGGAGGACAACAGCACAGGCAGCAGATCTGTCCCGGGTACTCGCAGCTCAGGTTGCGGTCCCAGCCCTTGCAGAGCGAGACGTATGCGAGGCGTTCGCCATCTGCGGCGGAGACGAGCCGCTCGGTCCCACAGCAGGTGCGCGGCCGGCCCTCCAAGATGACGGTCTTCTTGTCCGCGTCGTAGATCTTGAAGCTGGTGTACGCAAAGCAGCACCTGGTGCAGACAGGCGATTCGGTCCGTCCGTAGAACACCATCGGTTCCTGACCGCCGGCTTGGAGACTCGGCACAGCTTGGATGTACACCAGGCCATTGGGAGCAGCGCAGAACACGCTCCTGATGAGCTGCTTCGGCGGTTCCACACGTACTCTTGCCAGCAGTTGAGCATGACCTCCACGGGAATGACGCCGAAGCATGGTAGGCACGACGCAGTGATTGGCACCAGGATCATGAGAAGGTCGTAAAGCGCCTGTCCGGCAACGAGAAAAGAGACGAGGAGAGAGACAGAAGGGGAGAAACGGTTAGAGACGTCTCCTCCGCGAATGATCCGTGCGAGCGGAATAGGGATGGGGGTGTGGAGGATTGGAGCGGAAGAAGCAAGCCTAGGAAAGGCCAGCAAGCCTGGTAAACCTGCCAGGCCTAGCAAGCGTTGCAAGCTTCGGAAATGAAGACGACGACTTCGTGTTGCTCACCCAACAGCCTTCGTTGTCCAGCAGTCGGCAGCAGAAGCAGAAGGACGGCACCCCGACGGGCTGCATGATGATGCCTTCGGCGTCCAGAAGCTTTTTCTCCACCGCCTTCTTCCCGCGCTTGTCGGCGGTCCCATCGCTGTTTCGAAACAGCTGCACTTCCACGGCCTCCGACGACACGTCCTCGGCGAACGGGTTCTTACTGTACGCCGCATCCTCCTTGCGACTACTGCTCCAGGCCATCTCGCTCTTTGGTGGAGCTGCGGACCCACGCCACTTCACCGTGCAATGGCCTGCGCTCGCCGTTTGCTTCAAGAACCCTCCAGATTTGTTGTATGGGATGGAATCGCCAGCTGACTTGACGCTTGACTGGCGTTACGCTAAAAGATGGAAAACTACTCAAGTTCAGCTCTCTCGTTGGCCGGTGTTACAATTCCGAGACGAGTCTTTTCTAGCTATTGCTATCCATCCCATACACACAAGGATTGTTGGACCAATTGTCTTAGATATGATTGGTGAGAGATGATTCAAAAAGCGCACGAGGACACGCACAGCTTCGATCAAGCACGGGCCACTAAGAGCTGAGACAATCAGATTCAGTATTGTTACGATTGCTTTACAACCACTCGTTCAATGGCGTTCAACCATTCATGGCCCACTTCGATCTGGGATTGGCGGGGTGTCGGCTGATCAGGTTCTCACCCTGTCACACAGCAGCCACCGCGTTCTCGTTTTGATTTCATAATTTCACTATTTCACACTTTCCTGACGTCATACAGTATCATAGTAGAATAGTCCGAAGATTCAAATTAATGGACAGGATCGGTAGCCGTAACGGAAGCTTCCAATTCATCCAAGAGCGAACCCAAAACGTGAAGGTTGGAAACGAGCGAGCATTGCTCTTCAACAGCGCGCCAAACACGCAAGCGTCTGGTGGTCACTGCCAGGGAGCCTCCGCACAGACGTCCCGGCTCATGACGGGGGAGTGTGATCGCGCTTATCGCACCGAGTACCCATGCGATCGGCCCTTCACACTGGACCGCCGCGGCGGCTGTAGCAAGCTCATTGAGGATGCCATCGCGGAGAACGGCCCCTCCAGATGGATCCTCATCGGCTACAACCTCACCGGGACCTTGATGTGCTTTCTGGTCCTAGCGTGGCGTCTCCAGCTGATGTGGCAGATCAAACGGCGAAGGAAGAGGGAGTCGCTCACCTTGCGCAGCTTCCTCGCCAGCTCCAGTGTTCAGCTCCGCTGCGCCAATACGTTGTTTTCGGCGCTGGTGGTGGTCCATGCCACAGATCCATTGGGATATGGCAACCGTATCCCATTCTACTCGCTGCTGGGCCTGCTGGGGTGCATTCGTTTCGTTGGACAGGTTTGCGGCCTCCTGACACTTCGGCTGTGGTGCGAGGTGAATCTGCTGAAGAGGAAGCTTACCTTCGCTCGCCGCCACCAAGCCATCATCGCATTCATGCTGGTGCTGCTCGCAATAGCTGCCGTCCTTCTCCCCTACCTGGCCGCCACGGTGTGGGTCCCGGACGACGCATCGAGGGGAGTTTTGAACTCCCGAGCCTTCCTTGCGCAAGACATTCTCTTTGGTCTCTTATCGGTATCAGTTGGGATTCTGACGACGTTGCAATACCGAAACGTCGCCCTCACTCTCCAGGCGTCCTCAACCGGCACCTCGATGATTTCCAGTGCAGCTTCGTCCGGCTTGCCGCGCCCGGTGGCCATGCAGCTGGTCATGCCCGCAACTTCCCGAAGCCGCGACTTCAGCAAGGAGGCCAATGGCTTTGTGCAGCGGTCCCCGCGATATCCCAATCGCGCGTCGGCTGCCTCAAGCATGAATGGGCGGGACCTTCCTACGAGCTCTCCGAGGAATCAGGAATCCTGTACAGCCGCCGGCTCCAGCGGATTTCGGAGCAGCACGCCCGGAAAAGGGGACAGCATCCGACTTGCTCAACTGAGCGGATCTACGCACTCTTCAAAAGCGGCGAAAGATCGGAGCATTGCGTACCTGAGAAAATTCGTCATCGGTTACTGGGTGGTGATCTGTATCGTTGTTGCATTCTTGATGCGATCGGTGCCGATCCGCGCCAAGAGCTGCTGGTTTTTTGTGGAGCCCCCAACTGTTCAGTACTTCGACGCGACCACGGGGATCCTGGTGAGTTTCCTGTCTACGGCCGCTGCCTTGTGACAGCTTCTGACGCCTCTCTCGCAGCTTCTGATCGCGCTGCTAATGGTAGGGACGAGCCCCGTCAAGCAGGAGTCGCGCGTCCATTCAAGCACCCTTGCAAATACTCGGTCCGTGGCGAACAGCAAAGGCAAGATCACGAATGCCCGAATAGGTGACTCGCCACGCAGGAACCAGGTCCTCAAGAGCAAGAAAGCGTCTGTCGAACAGCGCACTCTGACCGAGGAATAGATTGGCGAGTACATTGGCGAGAAACGATGAGCGCATGCCGGCGACAAGAAGCGGTGCAAGCGCGGGCTGCGTAGTGCATTCCACCTGCCGTACCAGTCCACCAATGGGCAGGCAAGACGTGCCTGGTGCATCATTTGGTGCACAGCAGCTTCCTAAAAGAATGGAAAATGACCCCCGGGATGAGCTGGAAATCATGGAAAGTCCCAATGACGGACAACCTCGAATTCAGGTTCTATGATCTTGAGGGGCAGCCGGTGTACGCAACAGCCCAAAGCTTATTCCTCCACACAAGGGCCTGCTTCTTCGTGGTCTGGAATACAAAAGCCGAGAAGAACGGTCTTGATCGAGTTCATGAATATGTTCGCGATCTTTTGGACGTCGTATCAGACGCTTTGCTGACGTTTGTGCTAGCCGTAGACTGCGGAGAGAGCGGCTGTAGAAGGCCGCTCCCGCATCAGACACGAAGCGTGAGCCAGAGATGCGCACTGAAGCACGTGGTGTCATCGTTGACGATGAAGAGCACGGGCGGAGACAAGAAGCCAAGCAAAGCAGCTGGCGCATAGAAGGGGTCATGGAGAGCGTGTCGGGTGGCTACAAGGAGGATCAGCCAATGAAAGATGCACACCTATTTCTCATCTGCCGCCTTGTCAGGTCCCTTTTAGAGAAACATGAGAGCGAATGCACACGATGTCAGAAAGCACCGAAACGTAACTTCCCGCAGCATCAAGAGGAACTTCCGTGAGGACTTCCCCAAGCAACCGAGAGAATCGAGCGAGAACGCGATGACTACGGGGACACCTCGTTCAGCGCTTCTTCTAATCTGGGCCTCTCCCACGGCCTTGCTGCGCTCCGTATCTCCGGGATGCCCTCCGGGTCGGCAAGGCCTGCGGAGACCATGGCAACAGCGACGTCAACCTGTGCAAACGTGCAAACAGCCATGGCTGCCAGGATGTGAGCGGTGGTCAGTCTGGACCCCGTGCCGTCTGCAGCGGCAAGCCCTGCCGCCAGTGCCCTCGCCGCAGGTGGCTGGTCGATGGCGAGGCCGACCGTCGACATGATTGACGACACATCGGAGGGGCTCAGAGCAGCGGCAGCGTCGGGATGCTGTCGAACCCACTCTGTGATTCTTGTGCTGCCAGCCCCAGTCCCGTCGGCCATGTCCTGAAGCAGCCGGCTAAGGTCCGAGCTTCTCTCGGGCGCATCGTCGCCGCCCTTCGCTTCCGACGCACTCACGTCCACGCCAACGACGACCGCCGTGGGAAGATTCCTAAGGGCACGGCGCGACGGAGACGCTGCCCAGAGGAGAGTCACCGGCTGGTAGTGCGCCTGGTCGCTCGGGCTCGCCACAGCGATCGTGGCATTGTTGTCAGCGTCGGACCCAGCATCGGAGACGTTGACTGCCTCCCCGATCGGCACAACCGAAGCGACATTTGCCAGATCGTCTTCTCCAAAGATGGTTGGGAAGTACGGACTCGACGCCAGCGATAGGTGCGCATGGCTCGAGACGGCGCTGTATGCATCGTAGCCGGGCCGCATTTGATGTTCCACCTCCATCATATCTGGAAGCGCGACACCTTGCTCGCTCAGCCCCTCGTACGGCGCTGCAGCGGTAAGGATGATAGGGAGGTAAGTATCCATTTGCGAGCGGAGAAGACCAACTTCACCGACGTGCACCTTTGCATGTAGCGCATAGGTCCACAGGAGCGGATCAGGTGTAGAGCGCGGAATGCCCGTCGCGCCGAAGAAGCTCGGCTGAAGGTTCGGCACCCTGCAGTTCCGTTCGATGCCGTTGAGGACCAGCATCTCGCCGGCCTCCGCTCGGATCAGGCTCGTGATGTCGTGGTTGGAGAAGAACGAACGGTACTTTGGGAGTCCCTTGTCATACGTCCTCAATACAATCGCACGACGGACATATACCCCGCATGAGCAAAACGTGCTCGTCTGATTGTCGACCGAAAGCTCAAAGCCGAAAGGCTCCCCCGCGGCGTAAGCTCTGCGGTCCAACATGAGCTTGACGGTGACGTCGCCGGTATGCCCACAAGCGCCCAAAGGGCCGCAGCAACTCGTCATATCTTTTGTCATTGTCCTGTACGCTGGTCCCAAGAGAGGCAGCTGTGCGAGCGGGCGATTCGCTACCACAGAAATGGGGCGCGTGGCCATTGGGAATCCGAAGTAGCTTTCGTCCACATTCGACCACACGGAGTAGCGAATGTAAGAACTCGCGTTGCCGATCCCTTCCGCAGAGCCGGGTGCGTCAAGCCGCAGCGGAAACGCGAACGGGTACACGTGCTTCCCCGCGGAAAGCAAGGTTTCCTCGATTGGTTGCGGGAGTGGACCGCCAGTTTCAGCATCCTCGGGCGCGCGATACGTCTGCACGTACACGTCGTTCTCGCGAATCCAGTTTGCTTTCCGCAGGTTGTTCGCCCGGAGCGCATGGAGCCGCAGGATGTGCGTCGCCGTACCCGCGGCTGCAACCTGCCCGAAAACCGCTTCGACGGGCACAAGTTCCGCAGCGAGGGTCACTGCCGAGCGGGCCTCGTTCTTGCCCAAGACCGGCTCTCCTCTGCGCTGCAAGGGCAGCGTCACCTCTTCGTCCGAAGCCAGCAGATCCGCCGCGTCCACCATCACCTCGCCGAGGACGTTGTCCTTCTTTCCGCTTTCGTGGTCCATGACGCGAAGGATGAGAAGCAGAGGTTGCTGAAGCTCGCTCTCGGAGATGGGCATGGAGATCAGGCCCTCGCCAGCCGCGATGCCGAACTCCACGTCGGCTCCCCCACTGGGCAGCGTCGCGGTTCTGTAAGAGTTGCCGAACACGACCATGCTCTCCTCCTGGTACGCCTTGCGCCCCGTCAAGGACACCGAGTGCACAATGTCGTTGCCCGCATTGTCTCCCCTTTCACAGACGTAGCTACGAGCGAAGCCTCGCAGCCCAATGCGCACCGCGCGGCACACCACATCGCGGGTGACATTCAGAAAGACCTGCGACGTGAAACAATGGATTGGCGACGAAGATGTGGGTTGAAAGATTCACCCAAAGGCTCTCGTGAGAGGTCCCGCCAAGAGAGCCGAAGAAGCAGAAGAGGGACCGCACCTTGCCACGCACGACCTCTCCACCATAATACACCCCACTGTCGCGCTCGAGCTCAATGTCGAACTGCTCACACACTGCCATGATGGGGTCCAGTGGTACGCCACGCCCGCCTCCTGACACGTGAGCAAGGAATGTCGCCAACTTCGACACCGCGGACGCTTTGTTCCGAACAATCTCCACGGAGCAGGCTTAATTTCCGCAAAATAGAACTTCCGTTGAAAAAGGTTGAAACTATATATATAAATGTGTAAAAAATATATCTCAATAATATTTAATTAAATAATGATAAATATTTAACACCGGGTCCACCTAAGAACCCACCTTTTTTTGGTAGTACCCAGAAGTACCCAGTTCCCACTTTGGCACGCTTGTGTGCGCCAGCTGAAGCCTATTCGGCGCTTGCGCAGTACACACCTACCCATAAACAGAGTAATGCGCGTACAACGAAACAATTTTGACGGCATTTGACGCACTACTGCTGGAGAAATGGCGAAAGTAAATTTGAGCAAATCACCCAAAATAGGGTGGGTTCTTTGGTGGACCCGGTGTTAAACGACTTCCAGCCACGTTCAAGATTCAAAGCCTTTCAAGTCTTCCTTGGGTGAGAGCTTAGTCCTACCGTCGCCATTCGGAGACCCGAGCCTACCTGCTCTTCTCTTCGCAGGAAGAGTCGCAGAGCGGCCGTGCGTAGCGTCCTTATCCTTGTGCTTTGAGATGGCCTTTCGGGATCCGTGCTCCGATTTCAGTTCGGTTTCTGTTGCGAAATCCTGCTCTGGGACCATCGGGTTGCTCCCGCGGGGCGAAGACTTGCTTGCCGCTGTTGGATAGATGCCGACGAGCTCAGTGGCGTCCTCGTGTTTGGCCTCGGCTCTACTTGTGGCATTCCCAACGAGAGATTGGGAACCATTCTGGGCATGCAGGAGCTCGTTCGGAGTTGTGTTGCGACGGGGCCGTCTCTTTGAGAGGTTCCCTTCTTGTCGACGAAGCACGTTGGGATCTACAGATTGACTCTGCTGAGCTGCTTTAGATGGGCTAGTCCGCTGAGCGTCGTCTACTGCGTCCTGCTCGCTTCTCAAGGCGTCCAAATCGACACTCATGCTGTCCAGGGCGTCGTCGCCGTCTGTCTTTAGCGCTTCCGAAGCCAATGGAGGCGCGACAAGAAGATCTTCCTGCTCCTGATCGGCGGGTGTCCGCGTCGGCAAGGACTTGTGCTCAAGGCGCACATCCTCGCGAGAGCCGGCCTTGGCTTCGGTGGAGCCAACGAGCTTGCTTTCGCCGATCATTGCTGCTTCTTCGGCCTTCGTCTCATCGTAGACACTCAAATCAGAGGCCTCGTCTCTGGTTGTGCTTCCCGACGAGTCCGCAGCTCTTGCGGGAGAAGGGCTGGAGGAAGCATCGTCTTCGCCGTTGTCAAGACGACGTGAAGAGGACCCTCCGACGGTGGCTGTCTCTCCCTTGCGAAGAGGAGCTAGATCGTTCCAAAGGCCTCTCAGCACGTTGATCGGCACGCTGAACACGAACAGCAGGATCACCAGGTTCATCGTGATCAACATCCACCCGATATGGTCGTCGTCAGCGCCGACATGCGAGTCGGACGAGGCCTCGGAGAGACCGTACACGAACAAGAGAAAGAGGGCAACCTGGGATCCTATGGCCAGCTGGTCATCGGACGCCTCTGCGTAAGGACGCACCCCGTAGGCGACGAGGAAGAGACCCGCCGCGA